>PNEQ01121771.1:0-42617 GCA_003012365.1 Medauroidea extradentata | reverse complement strand
CAGAAAATGAGGACACAGATGTAAGAGAGACGGCTACTAACAACGAAGGTGACAGTTCCTCTGAGGCACCGCAATTACGAAAACCATGCGGGATGAAGCGGAAGGCAGTGTCCAGTATTTCGTCAGTAGAAACGGCTATAAATGACTTAAAGAAACTTTCTGAAGATGTCAACCGGGAAGAGAATGAGTTCCAGGTGTTCGGAAAACTAGTTGCCACGCAACTGCAAGCCATGCCCCTAAATACGGCTTTACATTGCCAAATGGAATTACAAAACATTTTAATTAAACACCGCTTAGTTGCTGCAAATCAAAGGCAGCAAACTACATTTCCCATACCATCTCCTTATCCCTCATCTCCAGTTTCGCGTTCTTGCAGTGACATTCTGTCACAAGCAGTCCAAAGTATTTCACAACCTCAAGCTACTCCACTTACTGAAGAAGCCTGTATTGCATACACGTATCTACCGTGAAGAACATGGGTATGACAAGAACTATGTACGGTTACACTTTCTTTACCTTTTTCTACAGACATATTTCTTTTCATTATTTATGCAGAATTTGCGAAAACAAATGTGAAAACCTACAATTATTTAAGTGTAACTTAATAGATTAAACCTGCTTTAAAAAAACTTTTGTTTACTCTTACCTTGATGTAATCTGTCAATGCCAAATAAATTGCATTCAGTACTTCTGGAAGAAACTGTGAAATTGTACATTTTGGCATCCTGTACAAATACTGAAGTGATGAAAAGCTGTCTCCTGTCGCTAAATAACGTAACGTGATTTGTAGTTTTAGTCTGGCAGGAAGAGCTTGCCTCATCAAGGTATCTTCTTTCTGTATCTGTCCTTTAACTTGACGTAAAAGCCGTTCAAAATTGCTTTCAGTCATCCTGAAGTGGTTTACATACATGTCAGGATCTTCCTTTGCAAGTTCACGTATCAGTGTTTCCGATGCACCTAAACGATTACGTCTTAAAATCCAGTCTTTCACCCACATTCTACGTCTCTTCCTTCTCTTGTTCTGTAATATTGTCTCTAATTCACATATTAATAACTGTGCAATAAACCGTATGCCGCAGCGAAGCACATGCTTAGAACGAAATGGCGCCATGTTGTTAACTTTGGAAACTGGAAACGTGTAATCATTCTCTGGAACAAGTAACTAGAACGAGTTACTGTCCTTTCGTTTGGATCCAGCTACTTGTTCCAGCTACTGGCCTCGTGTAAACGTACCTTACTGACATATTCACAACAAATATACCATATCCATTTGAATGTGACATTTGCATGTTTAAAGCATTTGTCTAATTTCTTATCCCTTCATAATGCTTACATACATATAATATAACTTATTTGTTGAATGGTGCTCACGTGGCCAAAATACTTAATTTTATATTTGTACGGTATATTGATAGTTTTATAGACTTAAATTGTGACCACATTTTTCACTTCTGAAATTTTTTTAGCTCTTACAGTCTTCTCATAGTGGCATGTCAATGTCAAAATTTACATGTTCTGGGAACATACGAACAATAAAAACCAACTGACTTACTCGAACGAAATAATTTACACTGAAATTAGATATTATAAGCCGTATGCTAAAAGACTTAAAATTACATAACAAAGCCTATTTATATTTTAAAAAATGGCCGTAAAATAAGAAAATTGTCTTGTTTTCAAAAAAATTTAAACAATACGAGGGTGTCTCATTGTGTGTTTTTAATTCACTTAGCATATGGCCCATAATATGTAATTTCAGTGTAAATTATTTCATTCGAATAAGTCAGTTTGTTTTTGTTATTTGTATGTTCCCGTAACTTGCAAATTCTGATTTTGATATTCCACTACGGGAAAACTATGAGACCTAAAAAAAATTTACAAGTTCAAAATGTAGTCACAACAACGTCTATAAAACAAACACTATCTCGTATAAATATAAGCTTATGCTTTTTTTGCCACGTGAACGCCTTTAAAGCTACTAACTTACGAAAAACGACTTCAAAAACGGAAACTGCAACTAAACCACATTTGCGAAAACAAGATAGTAATATAAAATAAATGTAAGACTCTAAAGTGGAAATGCTTCTGCAGTATATATCTTGTTAAAATACGTAGCAAAATATAAATAATTTGCTGTAAAATAAATTGAACTAAGAGGAAGCGGAAAAGTAAATAAGAGATAAATAAATTTTTGGCTAACGCTTAAACTTACTCTAAAAATAATATGCACACGATAATAACTACTATAAAAAAATCTCAAAAATAACAAAAAATAAATAAATTTTTCTACCATAAAAGTTTTATAATAATAGGGAAGGTAATTCTTGGGACGGTACTAGTTTAGTGTGTAGCCTATACTGTTGTACCTGGACGTGTAAGTTACAGCAGAACACACACTAAGTTCCATAACATCCACTTAAATGAGGGAATTCAAAGGATTCCTACATATCTTATTACTATGAGCGCGAGTCACTCTTTGTAATGTTATTTTACAGATCAGAAATCGACTGCAAAGAAATATGCATAAAACCGCAAAGCAAATACATTTAACAAATATTATTTCACGAAAAGTTACGTATAGGCATTTAAAGCAAGAAGCCACGTAAGGTCCAATATTTGTGTTAATACACTGATAAATTAATTAGTACTGTAAATTTGTTCTTTGTTTTTTGTGAAAAAAAAAAAAAAAACAGAAATATTGTGTAGTAACATTCTTGCCTCTCACAAAATATGTTTGATTCATTAAATAAACCATTCCTTGCACGGTACAGTTAAGTCAGATATATGTGTGCGTGTGTGTGCGCGCGCGCGTGTATGTGTGTATAAAGCTGTGCCAACTGATATGACAAACAATAAAGAGTTACCCCACCTTTTCCATGTTTAGCAGAAATGTTGGTTACAGCGTTGTTCGCGAGAATAATACAATCGTGCACCCATCGATAAGTTTTTTTTTTTCTTTACATTAAACTTCGGTACTGAGCGGTAGCCATTGTTCTAAGACATACCTTATCAGAATTTGGAATCGTCTGTGGCCGAAATGACATTACAGTAAACGTGCAGTAGATGGTGGTAGATCACGTGATAGCATGTTTGAGAAACATTCAGTGGGCTTCAAAGTCATTTGCGAGGTAATATTTGTAGCGATGAAGATGTGCTCGTCTACATAGACGTCATTAGAAACGCAACCACTGTTTCAGACAGGAAAAAGGTAAGGAATTGCCACATCCCAATTTATGTAGAAGGATATCAGCCAACGGTGTTAAACCGAAATCAGGATGGCTGGGCCAGACATTAACCACACGCGACTCCAATATTGTATCCGTACTCCACATTGCTCGATAATCTTCTAATTCAGCTCTAACATTTTTTTTTGTATAACGTTTTCACTTCAAAAAAATGCCATTTGAGTTTCCTGCAAATGTTGGGATCCAAGTGTGGTCAAGTAATCGCACCACCATAAAATATTCAGCACATTTTGGAACCTCCTTGAGCGTTTTCCTGCTACTGATGAAATTAGGCATAGCACACACGGCACGGACTAAGTTCTGATTTCCCGTGCAGAAATTAGGGACCATTTCCGAGAGCTTTAATGAGCTTCCAGTGAAATGAACGCGTTTAGGGCAACGTCTGTATTTACACGCATGCCGCCCCAGGACTACAATCAGGCGTGCACGCTCAATTTACTCCATCCACTCTCCCCCTGGGGGTCCTGTGTGTATGTGTGTGCGTGTGTGCGTGGCCTGTTATCAAGTTTACCGTGTTATCACATTACTTCCCGTCCTAGCTCTGCCCGCAGCATGAAGCTTGTGGCACACGACCGTGACACTTCATCATCCCGGCTGGTACTGCTCGCTACAATATTGTAGTGAAGTTCACCGCTGCCCTGAATATGTATACTGTCTCTGCTCTAACGTATGCAAAGCCGGTTCCGTCAATTTTGCGCATAGTTTCATCATATTTTCTTTTTTATAATGCCGTACTAAATTTTTGCAAGATGTTTATTCTTCAGGTATGTCGGCATTTACATTTGGGGATTCGCATCATGGCCTGTCCCAAGTGCCGGGTTAGAGGAGGTGTCGGTGGTGTTGAAAATGTTTACTCAGGAATGAACGGAAAGAGGGCGAGGGGGCACAAATCACACTTCTTGCCCCGGGTGAAGGACAGCCTGGATACGCTCATAATGAAATTCTACCGCGTGGTTATAATATAAGTTAAAAGAATCCGCAGGAAGTTAAATACTCTTTTGGTTTATGTACAGTTTGATGAGCTGCAAGGTTCACAACCGAAAATTACTTGGAGCATTACATTTTAAAAATTTAGCGTTTAAATAAAAAAAAAAGTAAACTATCTGAGACACCACATATACACGAACAAATATTCTACAAATCTCTTAAATTAATTTAATGTGCAAAATTTATACTGATCTTGGTTGTGACATCGATATTTTTACCACGTGTACTTGTTTCAGATAAGGCATTCGAAAGTACCATATCATAGTGTAAGCTGAAAGTGATATCACTAAACAAATATCATTAATTTGAACTGTAAGTGGCATTGGTGTAAGAAATTGTATTGTAGGCCTATTGAGCGCTACGTAAAATATGTTAGCAATTGAATAGAAATTATTATTAATATCTATATCTATAAACAATTCTTGCCTTTTGTTAATTTATTAGTAGTATTACACAACGTGCTATATCTTAAATGTATATTTGCATACTTTCAAATATTATAGGATTTCGAGTTGCTCCTTTGTAAATGGTTGTCGATGTCGCTGCATCTGTAAACACTTAAGCGTGTAAGACGGGACACTGTAATTGTGTGTAAACATTTTATGTCTCAATAAAACATTATTTTAATTTTTTTTATTATTATCAAATACTCTTTGACCGAATTTTACGAAAATTGTGTGTTGGTGTGTGTGTGTGTATGTGTGTGTATGCGAATGTTTCGCTACTAAGATTTCAGACATATGGACATCAATCCTTACGGAAAAACATTACGAAAATTCCAACTGAGTTTTTGTTTTGAAACGATATCAAAGAATGGTAAACACTTCTTAAATGTGGATTCTAAACTTGATTTTTATTTGATAAAAAGAAACAAATTGTTGTTATGATACAATATTTAAGTATCGCAATTTATGACTAATTTATCATTCACTAAACAAAATTTACCATCAACTCCCAATTAAGTTTTCAAATGTTAGACGTATTTTTCAGGCATAATACATCGACCAATTTCGTAAAGATTTTTCCGTGCAAAATTAACTCCCAATGTCTGCAACACAAATAACAAAACATTCCTTAACACAAGCGTAGAGAGAAGGAGAGAGAGAAAAAAGGGAGGAGAAAAAATGAGATACTAAACTGTAACTGAAGAGAAGAAAAATCTGGAAAATTATCCTAGACATCCCTTGTTTGATTATGAACCTCAAATCCCAAGATTAAAGTCAAGAGTTTCATGCGGACAACTACATCAACTCCATTGTCGCCTGGAATTAGCCGAATGAAGCTGTGGCAAGACTTTATACCTGAAGAACAGTGGGATAAAATCAAAGAAGTGTATGCTGAGAGTTAGTAACTACCACATATAACATGTAAGTCATTAAATAGACTAAGAACTGGAGAGTCACGATTTAAGGTAATTCTCAAGAGGTAGGGCTTCAACAATGAAGAAGAATCTTAATACAGAAAATGATAAGGCAATCAATTTAAGTGACTATTGGTTTTTACTGAACTTGTGAGAGTACAATGTTTATATTGCTAACAGTTTGTTTACATATCATAATTTCAGTCTTAAATTTGAGTCCTGGACACGTTGATTAAATAAATAATTAAAAATATTTCAAAGTTGTAATATTTCGACAATTGTTTGGTATAGGAGATTCGGGATAAAGTGAGCACTTTTAAAACTTTAAATATATTTTTTTTAATTTTCAGATTATTTATGGATTCCTGTCACATTTTAATGTAAACAAAACGATCTACTTAACAACCAAAGTGTATAGATCATATGTAACTCTAAAAGTTAACTTCTGTGTTGACAGTTAATTATATATTTTAATTATTATCCCAGACAAGATGTACTTGAAAAGTGCTCAGTTTATCACGAGTGGCCTATAAAAGTTTTCAATAAATTGAGAATGTTGTGCGGTGCGCGGAGCCACTCACCTCCAATGCTGGCGTTGTAGGCGACGCCGATACCGCAGATGCTGTTGTAGGCGATGCCAGCCACTTCGCCGGCGCACCTTGTGCCGTGTTTGTTGTCCCCGTTGTCTCGGGGCGTTGGGTCGTCGTCATTGTCGTTGATGTCCGTGCTCGCGAGCTTGTCCTGCAACACAGCCGGGGTCGTCCCCCACCCGTCAAAGTTCACTCCAGTCCACACCGAGAAAAGCTTACTATTACGGACTCCTGAGTTTCGCGATAAGATTTCCCCGTCAACTTGTTTCAATGCCTGCGTGCACATCTGCAGTTCTGCTTCACTGCTACTGGCGGCGTGTCTTTGTGGAAAGACGTTTCTCATTTGACTGCACCAATCATAATAATGTAACTGTGATAACACACGTCTGTGCAGAAGAACGTTAATGCACGGAAGAGTTAAGGGTAAAACCATCAAATCACCTACCAAGAAGAGCGGCAGATATGCACTGGCACAGAAACCAACTGCTGCACAAATCTTTTCGCCAAAAATAGAGGTCTCTAGTTGTTATGTAAAAAGGAACTAACTCACAGTGTAATTTATTCTTAAGACATTCTTACCAAGTAGAAGCAGGAGGCCCGAAATATGTCCTTGAAAAAACAAGTATTGCATCATAATATTTAAGAAAAATAAGACATCAGAAAAATCAGTCTAACACAAGGCTTGGATACAAACAGTGGGATTTGACATTGAAAATCTGAGTTCAAGTCCGACCTCTTGGTTTAATGGTTAGTACTCTTGGCTGGCGATCCAAGAGTCCCGAGTCCAATTCCCGGCGGGGGAGGGGGCCGCGGTGGCCGAATGGTCATACCATTCGCCTCCAACCAAAGCGATCCGGGTTCGATTACCGGCGGGGTCTGTCCCCGGATTTTCGCATGTGGGAATCGTGCCGGACGACGCAGTTGGTCGGTGGGTTTTCTCGTGGATCTCCCGTTTCCACTGCCCCTTCATTGCGGCGCTTCAACATACCCACCTCATGTCACACCTCACCAGCGCTAAAGACCTCGATGTTGAGTGCTGACCAAAATCTCTCACTCACTCGCCCGACCGAGGAGGAAAATTTACAGCTACTTCTCTGGGTTCAGGACTAGATATTCTTGTGTCCCCTCAGCCCCAACCACGTCCTGCGGAAGGCAATAGCGAACTACCACAGTTTCATCCTCGCCTAGTAGCTCTTCAGCTGAAAACATATCATCATCATCTCAGTTCAAGTTTATGTGAGACGAAGCTAAGGGTCACGCAAGCGTGCGACTCTAAGCAAACAAGACGAAGAGGCCCTCCTCGCTACCTCCCCAGTGGCGGAGAGTATAAAGCCGAGATCCGGGGCAAACCGGAGTTGGTTGTTTGAGGCACTGAGTAAAGATAGTGTTTGAGGTATGGTTCACGGGCGAAGTCGGCGTCTACAGAAGGCGCCGTGTGGGAATCTTCAGCGTCCCTGAGTGCAACCGAGGGTGTCCAATACGTTACCCGTCCCTGGTCGTCGTGGATGCAGCCGTCGATGCTCACGGTGAGCGTGTCGCCAGGTAGTGTTCAAGACTGCACAGGTATCGGGCTCCTTTTTACCAATCTAAACGGTGCCATAACGTCTACGTAGTGTAATCCTTGAAGTCCCGTCTTTGATAGTAGGTCATTTCCTGGCAAAATATTGTATATAGTGTACGAGCTCCGTACAGTTAGTAGTGTATTGTAGTGAGTAGTAATTATATATATATATATATATATATATATATATATATATATATATATATATATGTGTGTGTGTGTATATATATTCATCTTAGACTTCTACCTATACAGTTATTTGTATTGGTGTCAAGACTGTATGACGAGCGTAGAGGATTAAATATCGTTGACCAAGCCAGTCGTATGTTATTTATCCCCATGGTCCCAGGGAGAGTAATCTAGTTAAAGGTGAAAACCAGTCTGCAATGGAGGGCGCATCCAGTGTGGTAAGTATCAACTGCTGAACGGAAAAGGTAAAAATATATCACAGAGAACTATGGGTTGGTTCTTTTATGTTTAACTCCATCCAATATTACTACAAGCAAATAAACTGCAAATTCCGGGAAGCTTGTGCAATTCTGCCAGAACGCTGATTGTTGGGTACCCCAGATTTCGTGAAAAGATTTTTTTTGCATTAAATTATTTCAGTGATTTATGTCCACATCTTGTGCTCGGCTTCATGGTCTGCGATTAAATGTTTTTAACTCTCGTGCATCTTGTCGTTCTACCTGCAAATCACCGACGTGTGGTGTGTTTTGCCAAGTAAATGAGTGAGGCCTTCGCACAAAGACTCTATGCCAATGGCGGAATGTGCTCAAAAACTTTGGTGCATAAATCTTTTGACTAAAATCTGAGGTCCCTGCTGTTTGATTCTCCTCCTCAGGCCAGCAGATAACAGCGTGCTGTATATTATTATTTTCAGATTTACGCTGCCAACATAGAAATGTGGAGAAAAACATTCCTTTCTCGATGAATAACCAATTTTCGTTCACTGTCAGAAAAAATTTCCGATAAATTACGGAAAAGTACAGGCACAAAATTATCCATAAATCTTTGTAAAATAACGGACACTCAGTTTTGCTTGGTAACGGGATCCTCCGTAAAATTACGGACAATCCGTTTTCTTCATAAAAACTGAACTTCTTTAAATTACTGGCACTCTATTTCCTAGAAATACGAAATATTCTTATTTATGTTTTCTTGAGACCTTGACATACCTTTTAGTACCCTGACAAGTAACTCGAATTCACCGGTATTCGAACCCACAACCTTCAAATTATCAAACAGACACTTTAACCAATGTACCACAGTGCCAAGGTAGTCTGCGCTTTCTATGCAGTGGTAAGAGACCAACCTTATAAGAGACGGTTAAACATCCGTAAACTAGCAATACGGACAAACCTCCGTACACAAAAAAAATACGGAAGTCACATCCGTACAGTTACGCTACTTTTCTGTAAATATTTCCGTGAATTTACAGAAATTTTTAACAGTGTTGCCACAACGGAAAATGCAGTGCTAACACGAAAACATCAGTACCAGAAAATCTAAACAAGAGAAACTTTATGATAACACAACATTAATGTATTTAGTATTTCAACCTCACGCTAGGATATTTTTTGCACACGTGTGGTGGTAATTTGCATAAAGCTGTCCGGTATTAGTCCCTGTAGTACGTGCTACAAGTTAGGAAGAGAATCGGATTCTACCGGACGAGTTTGGTAAAGTAAGATTTCCACAGCTAGTTGTGCTATATCTGTAAACGGTTAAATTATGTGAGTTACAGCAACATAATTAATGTAAGCCAGGATAGAAAAAGTAAAAAAAAAAAACACTATATTATAATTTTTTTACTAAGAAAACGAAGTCATTACAGCTGTCTAATTTTATTCGAAATCGAAATCAAATCACTTTCACAATCATGGATACGTTACTGTCCACTTTTTTTTAAAACCGGAAATGACCAAATACTGGTTTTGATCGCAACACCAACCCAACTACCTTTGCCAAACTAAACACACTGAGCTCCATCTTAACCAAGTTAAATGTCACAACGAAACAGCGACTACCTCTCAATATAGCAGATTAATAATATCGAACTTCCAGGCGATTTTTTCAACAACTGAAGTCAGCGCTCATAGCGGCTAATGGTAACATGTAATACTGGATATCTGATAAATTTAAAATTATGAATATTAGTAGTTAAAAATGTTCGTAACGTATGGTTGATTACCGTTAATTTTTATTAATTAGATTTATTAGTACAAAAATATTGACGAAAAAAACAAAAATCAACACCGCCAAGTTACCATAGTCAATATATGAGAAATATGTCTGAGAGAAATAGAGGAGTGGGAGAGAGAGAGAGACAGAGAGAGAGAGAAAGAGAGAGAGAGTGTGTGTGTTTGATGTGTGTATGTGTGTGCCAGTAGGGACGGATATATGACTTCCTTCGCCCAGGGCAAGAATTGTGATTTGCTCCCCCCCCCCCCTTTTCAATTCCCTTTCCCTTTTTTCATCAGTCCAATCAACACAACAGTAATAAACTGATCTTGCATACGTTGTTTTCCGCACGCGTGAATAAAAGTACAAAATATTAGTAGAAATACATAAAACCTGTACTTACTAACTACCATTAGTAGTGATTTAAGCGTGCATTCTATCCATGAATACTATTTTAATAACATTATATGGTGTTCAAGGTTAATAAAAATACAAAAAATTCAAAACTAGTAAAAGTCTAAATATTGGTAGGTAATGTATCTTTTTTACACTCATTTGTTTTTCATTCCCAAATAAATATTTTCGGGGCCACCCGCACCCCCTCTAACTTGGTGCCCGGAGCAGTCTGCGCCCCATCCCTGTCCCTCTATATCCGCCACTGTATGCCAGTAAATAGTTATTTTTAAGAAGTATTTCCGAAAAAAAAAATGGATTTTGTTAAATCATAAAATATCGTGATTACAGTACAATATGTAACTAATGTAAAACACATAAGTACAGCTGGTTCAACATGTATTCATTAATAAGTAATCGTTTTAAAACTGATGAGAAGTAAAGTTTACAAGTGTCTTCAAGTCGCACTAAAAATTAAGGAAAAAATTCACGTACCATACACGTTTAAGAATCACAAGAATCTTGTCTGTTCTGAAGGTTGACAAATATTTCAGCGAGTCTTGACAAGCTGCATAGACACCAATAGTTGTACGAGTATTTATAAGATAAGTTCGGCACTACGCACGCAGATGAAAGAGTAACATAATATTCCAACGCTGCAATATTTTTCCGCAGTTCAAGATTACTTTTAAAGTCTTTCAACACGGAAATTAACACAAGCATTGTTTATATCCTACTTTCTTTCTCTCTCTGTTTACTTTTCTCCAGTTGTTCCTCACTTAACAAAATTTTATATTATCTTCATGACGTTTCTTTATATTTTAAATCCCAAAAGTAGTGAAATTTGCAGTTTGTGCGCGCCAAGATTGATGATAGAAGCAGTTCGTAGAGCAAACAATTTTTCGATGTCCTGCTACGTATCGTTTTAATATCTTACTGATCATTGTAAATCCCATTACTGACACCTAAATTACAAGGACATGAGTTAAAGTGCCTCTTAAACAAGTTTCACTTAAAAAATCTACACAGGAGACCTGCGTAAATTAACACACTCGAGCTGTTCGTATTCTATGACTAAAATTGGAGGCGGATGGTAAAATGAATTTTTGAACAACAGTATTTTCAAAATCATTGCGTTCACTTCCATTGAAGACACGCGTGTATAGACAAACTCCTAGCTACCGCATATCAGAAAGACTGATCCAATAGAATGAGAGTAAAATTAATGTCTCAAAACACGGTAAAAATCTGGTGATCCCCATTAAGAGGCTGTCTCTATCCTTACGTGATGATTTATTGCTTTTCCTTGCCTATTTTTGCTTCACGACCGAAAATTCCAAAAGTACCACAACGGAAACCTAGCTACTGATCTAACCTTTCACTATACGTATAATAAATTAACTAATAACTCATAATTAAGTTTTTCAAATATGTTTTAAAAAAAGACGTGATTATCAGTTGTAGTTCACGTCCATTCGTCTCGTACGATCAATAGCTATGTTTCAAATGTGGTACTTTTGGAATTTTCTGTCATGAAACAAAATTAGGCAAGGGAAACCAGTAAATGAAAACTTAGGAGGGAGACTGATTCTTAAGACACTCCACAAAGTAAAGAAAGTGCTTTAGTGTCACTCCTGTAAGCCCAATTATCTGGGTTCTTTCGTACACCAGGATGGAAAAATCTAACTACAGTATTTAAGAAAGTATTCAAATCCGGCTAGTTAAAATGAATTATAAATATTACGAAGACTTTTGTTTGTGAATTCGTAGAAAACAAAATATGTGATTTCAATGTGACATCATTCTGAATGACATCAAGCATTATGACTTTCCGAGCAAAGGCAAGATTTGGGTTGGTCGTAAACGGGCGACCAAAGGGAAAATATGGTCGATAAAAGATTCTGTTTTTTTAACCAAAATGAAGAGCCGACCATCAACAGTGAATCCTAAAAAGCAGAATCTATAGAGTCTTGTGTGAGTGGAATAATTTTGAAGCTTGGAAGTCTCGCAGCTACTGCGTGCTTTGTCCGCAAAGAGTGTGAGAGGACCGTGCTTTTATAGAAACTTCTCGCGACACTATTGTTTTCAGCGACGAAGACACCGTTTAGCGAACCTTTCACATCTCTGAAAACCTTCAATGGACATGCAGGAGGAGCTGAAATCCTCAGTAGACATAACAATTGTACGTGGCTTTACGCTGAGAATGTTTTTTTTTCTCACAGTACACCTTGCAAATTGCTGGAACGCATCTTCTTGCTTTCACCGTATGTATAGTAACGTGAATGTAATGGTCTCAATTTTGTATGATAATTGTTATTAAAGTTTGTTCCTCGAGTCCTGGAAAAATTAAACATTGAAATTAAGGACATTATGACAAATGTACTGTATTTTTTAAAAATAAAATAGAACGTTGTTCGGCATTTCTCAAACTCCGATGAGCTGTTCATGTAGTTGTCTAGTTCGTCTTATTGGTATTTCTTAAGCTATAAAAAATTAAAAAAAAAAAATTTAATAAAACCATACAAAGCAGCTTTTTTTTCTCGTTATTGTTTTTCTTGGTTTTCTGAAATTACATAGCACTGCAATAGGTATGGCTACAGTACTTCATAAAACTTCATAAAACAGTGAACGCTATAAGATACTGACAATTTTATTCCAAAGGTTGAACGAGCATTGCAAGCCATTTATGTTACAGACACGTCTTCACGCGGATGTGACTATTTATTTCTCCAAATAGCGACCGTCCGTTTCGAAGCACTACATGAGGCTCTCCCTGAAAGCCTTCATTGCTCACATGATCATGTCTGGTGGCGTTGCCGTTATTTCATGATGGAAGGCAGCCTTCAGGTCGTCTAGTGTTCGCAGCTTATGTTGCTAGATTTGCGCCTACATGTATCACCAGAGACAGGATCACTAGGTGCGAGTTCGGGCTGTCGCCATGTAACAAGATGCCCTTGCTGTGTGCAGTGATACAAACCTGTAGGTGCCACATTACGGTATTCCCTTCATCATAAGTTTGTATTGAGGTCAGGTGAACGTATATATATAGTAAATTATCTGCAATGCTCATTTCATACTGTTGTATACCTTTAGGCATACACAAGGGAAGTTGTTTTGTCAATATGGACCTCACCAAATTTTACTGTCGTGGTTACATTTTTTTTTCTTTGAAACATCTCAAAACTTTACTGGGGGCAACAAAACGTTTTGACGTTTTTCTGCCCACCACTAATCTTGCTTTGTTATAAACGTCACAAATAAGAGAGGTATTTCTGCCGCAACCTGTGTATGCCTTTTCCCACGGATTTCACATCTACTCAAAAATGTGTACATGGTGGGCAAATGTTTAGTTCAGTTAGTGAACTTCGAATGCTTCTAACACAGCACTGGATGAAAAACTGTGCTTGTACAACATGTTAGGTAATTTTCAAAGAGATTTACCTTAGTTTACAGAGTTTAAATACACATTTCTACCATATTTATTACAATCGTTACTTGCGTATATCTAATATAATTCCTCCACCATAAATTACAGCAAGCTGTCTGTGGTCTTGTTTACTACATGTATGTATAATTTTACTTTCGTTCGTGGTCTGATTTACCCATATAACCTGGCTGTTGATATCAAATTGGTGTCAAAGTTGGCGCAGTTGCTAGAGCACTCGCTTCCCACCAAGCTATTCGGGTTCGGTTCCCGGTGGGATCGGTCCCCGGATTTTTGCATGTTGGAATCGAGACGGACGATTCGCTGGTCGGCGTGTTTTCTCGGCTATCTCCCGCTTCCACCGTCTGTCGCCGCTCAATACATCGTATCACCCCTCACCAGTGCCAAATACCTAGATACTAAATGCTGACCAAAATGTCTTCAATTTTCAGTCTTGACATCAAGTCAATAAAGTTATGTAAATACACTACACTGCCACACAAATATAAATGGAGACAGAAAAGTATACAGGTGAATATTTTTCGTACAGAAATGGTAAAAAACCATGCATTAAATGCAAGTTATAAGATACTCTGAATATAAAATTCATTTTTCAATGCGTTAAAAAAAATACTTCGTTGACTGACTTTATATGTTTGCATTTTGTAAAGTGATTTGAGCAATTTACCACGCCTAGCAACAATAAATAATTTAAAGATGTTCTCATTCGTTACGTTTTCTTAGCTTTAGTTGAGCTCTTGATACGGCAGGCCACAAACATTTGGCTACATAAAATCCCTTGTTGTGCATGGACTCATTGCCAAACGTGTTGCATTACACGTCTTCGAACTTCTAAAGGTATGCGGTGCAACTTTTCTCACGCTTTATTGTAATTTTTCAGCCTACAAAGAAAACACGCCGTATCAGTCAGACAGAGAACTTTTGATTATGCAGAACTTTTGTCGTGTACACGTCAGGAATTTGAATTTGTATACGCAACTCCACCGCTACGTTATCGGCTTCGAACATCATGAAAACCTTTCCTCTCTTGGGTTTTATTTGAAGCCCAGGATTTTCCATCACGTTGCTACACTGAAAGAAAATATTTACAAACCTCCCCCATCCCCGTCACCTCACGGGCCTGCCCTCCTCCTCCCCTCCCCCAGGCACAGCCATGTGTTATTCGCTTCATTTCACGCAAGCCAGGATCGTGGATAAGGGATCTTCAAGAGGTCTGACGAGTGGAAGAAGGTTTCAAGTGCCACACTAGTGTGTCACGCACAGTCAGGGCACAGATTAAATAATAATACAGACATGAAATGACGTGGCGGCTCGTTTGATGCGAGCGAACTTCACCGCTAATTGGCTGCCCGAGGATGTTTATTCCAACCCCATATATATTTGGCTCCTGCATGTTACGGCAGGTTTTCTATTGGCCTGGCTGCTGGCTAGCAGGGCAGCCACCTTACACTGATTGACGGTAGGCGTCTCAGCCATGTTACTGGCCAGGGAAGCCATTTTGCTGACGTGTGTGACTGAGTTCGTTGTCCTACCGGATATTTCACTTCTGTATTCCTAAATATTCTGTGGTCAGGGGGTGAACCCACAAGCAAGATACGCCCTGTATCCTACTTTTTCCAAGCACAATAATGCTTGCACTGAAGAGTAGTTCTCGAGAGGGAAACTGACCTCATTTGAGTCTCTTGCACTTACATGCTATGAGCTAAGTGGTGAGCAAGAAAGCATTGGCCTTATTGCCAGCGTAGGCCCCAACTCTACTCGTTGTGTTCCGTATTCACAAAATACGAACTTAGACACCATTACATACTTTTAGCAAATTGTTGGAACATGGCCAGCTATGAATCAACCTCTGTGTTATTTATTAATTTTTAATTTTTTTTTTTTCAGGAAGTATACACAAAATTTACATGAGTTCGTCCATTTCTGCTGAAATATTTAATATTATTATTTTTAGTTAGTAATTGATGTACACTTTAGTATAAATATACAGTTGATACACTCGCTGTAAGAATAATGTTCTAGTACTGCGATTAGTTTCCTAGAATAAGATTGAGATAAATGACTTCTCTAAACGCTGAACAACAGTCATCGGTCTGTTTATGTTAACCCCTTCCCAGAGTAGTTCGTCAGGAATTTCTTGAAATTTCTACTTGTGCCTTTTTTGCAGTGAGTGGGAAATAGCCGCGTACTTTTTTCGCTCTTTAACCTCCTTCCCAGCTCAATCTTTCGACCCGTTGGCAACTGATATGTCTACCACTCGAGGGAAAGCGTGCTGATGTACGAAAAAATCTTGGCGAATTGGTTTCGCTAAACCGTTTAATAATCGATCAGGTATATAGCTGCGGTAAGCACCTTTCGTGGATGGCTACATTTACAACCGCTTAACAGTTAAGTGGGTAATTGCAGAAATTGAATAGACACACATACTTCTATCATTTAGTATTTACGATTAATGTTTCTTTGTCAAATAATTCAAAAATTTCGGCAAGAACGAAGGGTGTAATACGTAATTTGGACGGTGTTACGTTTCACTAGACTATGCCGCAATTTTGAGTTATCACTAAAAACATGCTGCTAGTTTCTCGGATTTGGAACAATCTTAACAAAAAGTATATAAGTGTTATAAAGCCAGTATTCGTAACCACAGGATATAATAGTAAAATCCTTTTCATAAGACCGCTTCAAAGCAAAAAATCTAATTTATTCTGAACTTGCAATTGTCGGTTAGTCAACTGGTGCATGACACTGTTCAATTTAAATTAAACAAATAAACTTTAAAAAAATTATGTCAAAAGCAATCCCATGGATCACTTTTTGTCATTTTGGAGGGGAAATATTTTTTTTTTTTTTTTCCAGAATGATGCCTTTCGATTCAACTGTTTCTGAGTTCGAAGTTCCGTAATTTTGATTGCGACGCAAGATATTAAGTCAAAATAATTAGTTTTATGTGTTACATTAGCAAAGTGCTCGCTCATAAAAATATTACCTTCTTTTGCAGTTTTAACTGTTGTGTTTTCCAAGCTAATTTAGTTATATTGTTAATTTCTTATCGTTTTGGTCACGCATCATGTAATTATATGCCCTGCTGCGACCGCATGCAGGAGACAAGCCTGCTATTTTTAAATTAGTCTTCGTTATTTCAGACTTATTTGAAAGTGCCGACATATATTTGTCTTACCTCTTAACTAAGGACGCTAATATAAAACACCCTACATAATACAATCACTGTGTATTGCTCTTCGTGTAGTGAACTTTTTAAAACATGTAAACATTGATTTATTGTAAAGGTAAACTTCAACTTTTCAACTCGTATCAACTTAAGTTTTATTGCCTGCCACCTCGAAATAGAGAAAAATTTCGTTAGTTTGCAAAAGATTAAAACATTGAAAGCATTTTAAAATGGCAGGGTACACAATTGAAGATCGAAAACCTTTATTAAAGTTCGTGGTAGTTAGAAGCGGATACAGAATATATATATATATATATATATATATATATAAATGACCATCATTAGAAAATATTTGTTAAGTTCTCAAGTGCGAGGCATTTCATTTAGCATAAACTCCGGCACCGAATTGGAAGTTACTAAATCGCAGCGTTGTAAACAGTTCACAAGAAACACATCATATTAGGGAACAACATGTTAACTTATAAGTTTAGCAAAAGCTTTTGTCTAGGATTGCTTTTTTTTTTTATTCTTAATTCTCTTTAATTCCCTGAAAATTTCAATCAACATTGAGAGTATTATTGTTTAATAATCATATTAATGCGAGACGGTTACGCAATGGCTCTCAGTGACCTATACTACAGTGTTGCGAAACTCTTTGTTATATCATACGTACACTGTATTATTAAGTATTACAAAACTTAGGCGTCACGCTGTTACAAGTGCATAATAGTGATGGTAAGAGTAATTAATGAATGTAAGGTAGGCCTCGTCGACAGAGAGGTCATTATAGACGATGACACAACTGAATACAATGTGGGAAAGGAATCGACCCTATCGTTTCTCTCACTCAGTGCATATGAGGGAGTGCGTCAATGAACTGTATCAAACAAGGTGGTGTCAATTTCGTGGGTTATGTGACGTCAGCAAGCAAGGGGCCAGCGTTTAGGCGCGGCCACTGAGAAACGTAATTCAACAGTTTGCGAATGAAGACAGAAAATTTGTTTAAAAGCAGTTATACCGAACTATCACAAGAACAGTAATTACTGTCTCGAAATGATTGAAGATGAGTTTGACACACAAGAGAGGATCCCTAGCAATTTGGTATGGTCAGCCATAACAATAAATTACTATGACGTACCTACCCTGGAGCCACGGAAGTGAAATCGGAACTAATTAAAGCTATGTATTTTACTGTTAGTTAATTTTAGTTAAAGTTTTTCTAAACAAAACGGATTCTAAGCACAACATTATCGAGGGATATTCCACACTTAGAAACTGAATAAAAATGTAAAAATCATATTTCTAGTAACACTGATTTATCGCAGGAAAAGACCTAGTGGCTTCATCACGATAATTAATCCAACTGACTTTTTTTTAAATCACTTTCGTCGCTATTTTTAAAACGTTACCACAGTACTGTTTACGGGGACGGTTATTTTAGGAACTTAACCAGTCATTAGAATGCCAACTTTTCACTTTAATATCAAGAACTTTTATGACGACAATGTAAAAAGGGTCCATAAAGTAAACATTTATTGTACTAGATATATTGTGGTGGATACAAGCCTCTAGACAATGTCGCGCCGTACTCAGTGCCGATATTCACGTGGTAAGAAGTTATTTTTTATGGCCATCCAAGTGGACGTATTTCTTGCGTTCAAGGCTTAGAAGTGAGGAAGTGGTAAGGACGAGACAGTATGCTCATCACGTCTCACACTAGCCGATTAAATATCGCTTTTTATAGGTGCAACACAAAATGTTCACCTATACGTCGCATCTGATTGCAATGTGGTGGAATCAAATACGCACATACAGAAGTTCATGATTTCACGTGACAGGTACGAAATGGTTATAAATAAGCGCCTATCAAATATTTCGACACAAAACAATTTGTATTGTTCATCCATGCACAGATTAAAAAATATAGTGGGGATAAATTCAGAAACAAACCGGGACTAGAGGTGCTAATGGAGACCCGTTTTACTTGCTCTGCACCTGTGCTGCTCTGCGTCGGTGCAAATAACAGACAGTGTTAAATCGAGGTTCGTGCAGTCTTCTGGCCGACGTCTCACATCTATGAAACGTTCAGTGGTGACATTATTACTCTCGTTATATTAAAGACAAATTTGTTTTGTAGACGCCTCTGCACTGAACAAAAAATACTTATTGGTTACCACAAAATATTTTGTCATTGCAGACCTCACAAAATATTTTTGTGGTGATCACAAAAAATGTCGCTGTTCCCAGTAACGTTTTGCAAAGACATCGAAAATATTTTGTAACCACCACAAAACCGATTTTTCTGTGTGTCCGTAAAACATTCTGTGCCAATATACTCGTACCTAAAAAGGACAGCAAAAACAGCCATTTTCGTCATCCTCAGCTGCGAGAAAATATGTTTTATAGATAAATGCAGTTCCGAACCAGGTGTACACATTTGTAACTTTGCGTCACTTATTTTCCTAAGCCGACAGTTTTCACATACGTTAAGTATTTTTCGAATAAACTTATATCGGCCGAAGTTATGCGTACCTCTCTGCGGCCTGGGAAGTCGGACACCTTAACATCACACGGTTAGGGACTGAATATGTTGAGGCAACGTGGCCTACACGACATCATGACATGAGTATACCTCCCCTCACTCTACTACCAATGTGTTTTATTTTTCGCTTGCACGACCAGCAATTTCCCGTCGTCGGCTACATCGTCACTTCATCGATCAACGAGTAGAGTAAGGTCCTGTGAAGTGAAGAGATTTTGGTCATCACTTAAGGATGCCGCCTACCTGCGTGTTAGAGGCTCAGAAATGACGGAGCTGTAAGGTCGACCTTGAAGCGCGCATCAAATGCCGCATCGCCTCAACGAGCCAAGCGCGAACTAGCGTGTAAACTTCCAGCCTAACCGCTTATACTATGGGACACTAAGCGGCGATCATGTAATTTTACTGTTGGAAAGTCTGCAACTAAATCCAGTGCAGGTCGCAATCTGAGTTTCACATACATTCGGGTAGTACATTTTGAAATACGACAGTCTGAAAAGGCCGTTTATAGCTATGTTAGAGGGCCTAGAAATTGTGTTTTTGATTAGCATTGTGTATTAACAATGCTGTTCTGACATTGTCTAAAGTTTTTTTTCGTACGTTTGCACAATGGGCACACGTGATATATTTTTGTAGAAAAAAAAAACATGTTTACGAACGCATTCCAACATGTGTGTAGCTCTGAGTAGGCGGCGCCTTTAACGTATAGGTAGGTACTGGAAAATTTCGCAAATTCAATGACCTGCAGGCTAGAATCTATTGAACTGTACATACTCAAGTCCCGACTATTTGTCCACTAGCTGCTACTCAGTGGAACAGCAGACAATGAACGAATAGGCGGGGCTTGAGTATGTATAGTATAATGGATTCTAGCCTGCAGGTAATTGAATTTGCGAAATTTTCCGGTCCCTACGTATAGGTCTTTAGCGCTGGTGAGGGGTGACATGAGATGAGTATGAAGCAACTCCGTAATGAAGGGGCGGGGGAAACGGAAGATCCCCGAGAAAACCCACCGACCAACGGCATCGTCCGGCACGATTCCAACATGCAATCCAGGGATCAACCCCGCCGGGAATCGAACCCGGATCGCCTGGGTGGGAGGCGAGGCCACTGTGCCAACCGCGGCCGCATGAAGGTCCAGATGAAATGACTTCGTAACTACGTGTGCAAAGAAATACTCAAAACACCACTACACATATTCAAGCCTATATTTGTATGAAGTAGTGTTAATATGCATGAAATACTGTTAGTCTTGTTTACGTTACACTGTTAACTACGTTGTTCTCCCATCTTAAAATTAGCATTCGCAATGTTACCATACCGGCATATCGAAGCCAAAATTCTACTGTCACGACAGCGTACACCCAACTAAGCTCAACGGACTAACGCATAAATCAGATGTCACTGGCTGATTGCATTAAGTTATAACGACTATGTATTTATGTAATTTCATCAAAATTTCTGCAAATTAATAAAAAATACTTTATTTTTAGCTATTTAAATAAATATATATATTTTGTCAGAGGGGATGACCTACGCCTAGGCAAAAAAATAAACTTTCTTATAGCAGAACACGAAAGCTAAATCAGTACCGATTATATTAATTAAAGTAGATGGACAATACGCTCCGTGCAATACTCGAGCAAATGTTAATCAAATTTTCGCGCATAGTCTACTCGTTTCATTTTATAATTAATAAAATAAAGACAAGAGATCTGTTTATAAAATTATCATACAGCTATTTTGCATTTCGATAAAGGGTCTTAACTGATCTCAAAATTCATGACGTAGAATGATTTTACTGGAAAAATGTTAACTTTATTTTGTTTTTCTGGATTAAGGATATTTTATGGTTGAATGTTAGCGAAATTTGATCCCTCAGGAATAAAACTACGTATCAAAGGCAAAATAAAACGCTCTGCAAAAAGTTTGTAACTATTTTGGTACCTCTATTTAAAGAAGACCATTTTTTTCGTCGTTCACGATTCTATCTGTGTAATTTAATATTACACGTATTCCTGTACAAATTATTAGGCTACCAATGACAAAAGTGAAATACATAATACGATGGGTCCCATTTCGCCACAATTTATTTTACAGTTGGTGATATTATGCTATGTTAATGTAACTCTTAAACACATGAACATTAAATTTTACCTCGTTTGTCACGTTACAATGAGAGACTCTGACTGTTACAAAAACAGCCCCCTTCTGGAGGAGTTTCTAGCATGTGTGTCCTGCCTGTGAGATTTATCAGTTTCTTTCTACAAACGATTTTTAGAAAGAAATATAACAATGTATTTTGGTAAAATTATCTCTCCAAGCAACGGAAGAGGAAGAAATGTATGTTTCTGTTTAGTGGTCAGCAAAACTGCCTTTGCGTACAAAAAGTAAATTTAACGAAAAACGTAATTTCATCCTGTTACATACAACGGTAATTTTTTTTCACCTACGAGTTATTTCCTATAGTTTTGCTCGAAGTCCCTACTGTTTGCTATACTGCGTAAGACATAATTCCTATCCTTTTTTTTTTTTTTTTTCAGAAGTGCTTTCAAACAATTTTAGGTTTTTATTCAGCGTGAAAATAAAAGATAACCCACAAGCCTGCTTCGTCCTTAATTTTTAATTACCCGCCTGTCTTACGCTGAGTCTGAATTATTCATAACCCATTACACCAATAAAACTTTAATCTAAGATACCTCTCGAAGTAATTAAAATCCCAACCGTTGGCTCGTAAATGGGCAGCCTGTTTCTGGAGGTTTCATTCCAAGCATAAATGGTGTTCCTGTCCTAAACTTTTCTCCGGGCGACAAAATAGTTTCAGGATATGCACTTACATTTTATTTTTGCCTTCTTCGACGTCTTCTGTCTCATTAGAAGTAAGCAGTTCCTATGCCTGGCATAGCGACCAAGATGACTAAGCAAATTACGATCTGGATGTCCGTCCCGAAGTTTTTCAGAGGGAAGAACCGACTTCAAGAACCACAGACGTGGTGAAGATAATTACGCTGACGATAGGGAAATCAAACCGCAAAATCCGAGTACTGTCACTAGTGCGACTGTATCCGCTAATGAGCCTTGATATCGAAACCAAAGGTTTCCTTAGGTTGATGTTTTTAGAATTGTTGTAATTGTACACTCTACGGAACTTTTTTTGAAAATTATTTATACTATGCAGCCTAATTTTTTTTAGAAGATACGTTTCTAAAACGTTGGCTAATTATCGACTCAATTCAATTGTCTAAAGTCAATAATTGGCCAAAATTATAAATTCTTATATTTTGAAAAGCAAATTAGGCTACACATTACAATCAATTTCCAAAACACCACATACACACACATATATTTGTTTATTATTATTTGTTTATTATACCGATTTTTGTGCCACTCAACAGACGAGGCCAATAACAGAGTGACACATACAAAAAACATATAACATTACAAACGACGTACAAAAAACACAAAACATTTCAAACGATATACAAAAATGTGATTATTATACAAGCAACAGTAACACAAACACATAGACCGACAATACTAACACAAAAAAAACACAGGAAAAGGAAAGACATTAACAAAAAGAGGGGGCAATGAACCCCGATAATTATCTATAACCAACCTCGGCCGAGTGTAACTGTTTGTAAAGAAAAACTGATTCAACTTTTATAATGTCTTGATAAATTTTGGAATGTGATTTTCTTTCAAATGAAGGGATCAAACTCACAAATAATTTACTATACATAAGAATACATCGTTTAACTAGGTCCATTTCTTTATTAGTTGTACCAAAAGTACCACTACTTCTATGGTTGTAATGTGGAACTCTAAGACAGATATATTTACTAATGGCAGAACATGAGTGATATGAAAGAAGCGAACTGATTAGAAATAAAGCATCATATATAGAACGTCTTGTTTCTAAAGTGTGAGTTTTGAACTTTTTTAGCTCACTATTGTAGTCAAAGTTAGAATTATTAGCTGGGAACCTGTTAAATATAGTTTTAAATACATTGCATTGTAACTTTTCTATTCTCCTAGAATCTGTTGCTGTAATAGAGTTCCAAATTACTGAACAGTACTCTAATTTTGATCGTACTAAAGAATAATACAAACAAAGCAAGGAGTTCGGTGTAGTTGCAGGATATGTAATTTATTTTATTAAACATAATATACGCACAGAGCTATTAATTAAGTTGTCCACATGATGATGGAAGTATAATTTGCAATCAAGTGTCACTCTAAGACCACGGAAATAATCGACTCTCTTAATTTCATGTTTCAAAATGAAGTATTTGTTTATAATAATATTGGTTTTCCTTGTAAAGGAAATGCATACAGTTTTTTTTCTAAATTAAGAGATATCTGGTTATTTAAACACCAATTATACACTACTAGAATGTCATTCTGCAGATCAATACAATCACTCATATTGCTAATGTTCTTATATAATTTCAAATCATCAGCATAGAGGACTGGCTTAGAACTTTTTATAACATTACTTATAACACAAATAAATATATTAAAAAGTATAGGCGACAAATTACCTCCTTGTGGAACACCTGATGAAACATAACAAGAAGTGGAGAACTTTATTTCGTATCTTACTGTGAACAATCTATTTGAAAAATAGTTAGCGAACCACTTAATATACGTTGTGTTTAAACCTAAATCAGAAGGTTTTTTCAAAATTATTGAGTGCTGTCACGTGTCAAATGCTTTTTTTAAATCAAAGTATATTACATCAATTTGGTTTCTAGATGTAACATTTCCATATAAATTATTTTAAAACTAAACAAATTTTTACAGGTGGTTTTACAAACTTCAAATCCGTGCTGATTGTTTGATATAGTATTTTTGGTATAAAAGTTTAAATGTCTGTGAACAATTTTTTCAAATACTTTCGAAAAGCAACACAGCAAAGATATTGGTCTATAATTTCTTACTACCTAATCTGTGGATAAAGGCAATAGTTATACCTATTGCCTTTTTCCACAGATTGGGATATGAAGTGGAGTTCAAACAGTAATTGTAAATGTGAGTCACTATTGGTGTATATGTGTCAATACAACCTTTAATGATGAAATTCGGTATTCCATCAATTCCTGTAGCTTTGATGTTCTTAAGTCGTTTGATAGCCCACATGACAAGATTTTCAGTTACATAAGGAACTGATAGATTTAGATAACTTAACTGATTGTCACTTTGATTGTTTGTACTGCCACTTCCTTGGATGTACACCTCTGCAAAGTATTTAGCAAACATATTGGCAAGAAGTTCGGGACCGTTTGATATTAAAGTTATTCTCTCGCGGTAACCATATTTCATTGTTTTTATATATTTCCAAAATTTATCAGGATTACTTTTCAGTTTATCATTGATACTAGCTTGCCATTTCCTTTTGAACAGTGACTGACTGACTGACATATCAAACTGCAGCCCATACCACTGGGCCTAGAATCATGAAATGTTTTGTGAGGGTTCCCCTCGGGTCGTAGGCAAGCACTAAGAAGGGATTTTTCGAAATTCGAGCTCTAAGGGGTAAAATGCGGTGAAATGTGTTTCCGCAGAAACGTCGATAGAGCTCGAACCCGACGGCCTATCATTGTGGTTTTTACTTTAATAAGACACTCATAAACGTGCATATTAGCAAATTTAAGGATTTTTCGAAATTCAACATTTAAGGGGGTGAAGTATTTATGTGTTTCCGACTAACTATCGATATCTATCGAATTCGGGATAGAGAGATGGTATTCACTTCAAAATGTTGCTTACGGAAATACCCAAAAATCAGTTTTAGGATTTTTTGAAATTCTACCCCGAAGCAGTAAAAACGGGCCAAATAGATTTTTATGAATCGTCTATATCACTGAAACACAATTGACTATCGTCGTGATTTTCACTTCAATCTGTTACGCATACATATGTTTATGATAGGACTCCAAGCCATTTCGAAATTCTTTAGTTAAGGGGGTGAAATACGTGATGTACGTTTTCGATTATTCATATATATCTATCGAACCAATCGAGATATAGAAGTGCTCTTTGCTTTAGAATGATGCTTTTAAAATATCCCAAATACTATTAAAATATATCTTCCTAATTCGGCTCCTAAGAAGTTAAAAAAAGAGTAAAATATGTTTTCGAATCACAATCGATAAATATCGATCCAATTGATTTTTATATAGCGACGTGATTTTTCTAAAATAATGATGCTTACTCAAATAACAGAAAAGCTATTTCACAAATTTTCGAAATTCGCCATCTAAGGAGGTAAAAAGGGGTGAAAATTGGTGAAATGTGTTATCAATTAATCGTCTATATATATATATATATATATATATATATATATATATATATTTATATTGATCTCAGCGGGCTATTTTTATGTCTTTCGCGTTCACAAAACACCGATAAAGTATTCTACAGCGTGAATCAAGGGTTTTTGAAATTCACTCTCTTAGTAGGTGAAAAGACCTGTAATGTGTTTTAGATAAATCCTCGATATCTATTGAACCCGTCGAGATATACAGTTATTTTTTGCTTTAGAATGATGAATACAGAAATGTTCGCAAAACTGTTTTAAGATTTTTCGAAATTCGTTCTCTCTGTACTGGACGGGCTACCGTCGTGATTTGCACTTCAATTGGCTACTTATACGAATGTATTAGGTGTGAGATAAAAATATTTCAAAAGTCGACACCCAAAGGGGTTAAAAGGCACACATTTTCTTTCCATCAACACACGATATCTAACCAGTATGAGTTATTGAGGTGTTGTTCACGTCAGAGTGATGCTTAGGCAAGTATTTAGAATTTTATGTGTAAATTTTTTTACTTTATACGATAACACGCTTATTAAGAATAAAACTAAGTTTCTAAACTTTCAAGGCAGATGATCCGAAAAGCAAGTACGACCAGCGATAAATAAATTATACAGGAGTTCCAATCTACAGAAACCTATCGAGACGTGGTGTTGTGCAACCTATATAAGCCCAGGACATGAATATTTTATTTGTTAAATTTAATTTGTTTACATTAATTATTTCCAAGTACGTGACGCAGTTGTTTGTAGCTCAGGTTTACATTCCGGGAAGTTCTTGGCTCGAATTCCGTTAAAAACTGCGTGCGAACATTCAATTCTGACACAAAAATTGTAAGGCAAATCGTATTAGTGCAGTTTGCCTGCAGTCGTTTGAAAGGAGTAAAATGGATTATGCAGTTCACTTTCCACTTAGGTTCCTCAACAACATTAGCTCGTATATATCATCTCACAAATTTCAAGGTTGGTGCACAAAATACGTTTCCGCGAAACGTTTTCACACCAAATCTTTCTAATGGCATTAAGCTTCAAGTGAACATTTTGAAAATATGCAATTGAGGGTACTGTCACCAATGGTTGTTCAACAGGGTAAATCAAACGTTTTTCATTCGATTAACCTCTTACAATTAAGAGTCTATAACTACCCCACAACATCAACTTTGCAGTGATATAAATAAGTCCCAGGTGAAGTCGCTATTAGTGGCAGGGACGAACTTAGGACTTTTTTTTTGCGTTGATAGCTATAGCTACTTATCCTGCTGCAGAGTTAGCTCAACTTACAGCTTTGTCATTCTAACACTAGATGAATGAAGTACCAATCTGGTGGACAAAGAGTTTTTCAATTAAAGTAAATATTATCGGTTACGAATAATACTCAAGAGCAAAGCCGCGGGGGATGTGTGTGTGTGTATATATATATATATCTGTGTGTGTGTTTAATGGTTTTGTGATATCTGCTCCCTTTCAGGATTTAAAACATAAAAATTACTAAAATAGCATAAATAGAGACACGCGTCCTTAACGTCTTCAGCTGATATGTCTTCACACTAAACGCATAAGTTTCAGTTTAACATAGGTTCACTCAGTTGAAAAATTCAACAATTGGTGACCGAAAAATTATTTTGCTTTGACTGCAAGATTGTTCTAAGGTTCATTAGTAAAATTGTTTTGTAGGGCTTAGAGTTAACGTTCTCGAAGTTACAGTTGATGATTTCGCTAAATCTGCATAATTCCAGGGTCTATGTTAAATTTGTTTTCGATGCACTGATTATGACGATAAAATTTAACGTTAGTAAAAGTAATGTCGTATTTACAAGTTTTGTGTACATGGAATATTGCATACAACATGCTGGTAATGGTAGATTCCATAGGTTACTTTCAGAAATGGAACTTGTTGTTTTTCACATACGTCAATAGCGAATATCAACTTCGGTAATGTCTACGAGTTTGTGGATAAATATTTGCACACAGCCGAGTAGCCTGTGTATTAATTAAGCCATAGCTACCATTATACGTTGCAAATATTACCGGTGAATTATGAGCCTTTTACATAACGTATTTCTTTAGGTTAAAATATTTAATAAATTGTACATTTGTTATGGCTGCTCCGACATTTTATATTATAGGACTACGTGAGGCATGTTGCGCAAAACTAAAGAAACTAATAAATTTTGTTCTTATTTTGAAAAATTGTTTATTTCATGAATGGACAAAGGATGTCAAGACCACTTGCACAATATTTGTAATTCAATTTACGTGTTTCAGTGTCAAGAGATAAAAATGTTTGCCACAACTTTACTGTAATATTAAGTAAGTGTTGTGCGTAGATATCGCTTTTGAAACATTCGCTTTAGACGCTGAAACGTAACTAACGCAATTATGATATTTGTCCAAGAAACAAAATCCAGTAATGCAGTTATAATGGATCATGTTTATATTAAACAGGCTGATACGGCCTGTTTCATGTATCTTTCTCTATTTCTCTCTCTCTCTCTCACTCTCTCTCTCTCTCTCTCTATGTATGTCTTTTCGAAGCAAACAATACTGTAAAACGGGATGAAAAGGATCAAGATATGAGAACAAAATTATCAGTACAAAATCTGCTTTACAAACTTTTTTTTCTGATAGGCAAATTAAGGGGGATTGATCCCTTTCAGATCGGTTTTGCGGTTTTTCATATAAATCAGGGAATAGACACATTGTTTTACTTTTTTCACGCTGACAAGGCATAGTTTATTGTTTCATTCACTTTATGGAATCCATATGGCATTGTTTCTGTTAAAGTTGCGGTCTCTGTAGTCGCTCCCGTAAATAGAGCAATTTTTCCTTTTCAGCTGTTTCCCGTTGCAAAATAATGAATATATTATAGTTCCAGCAATTACAGAAAATCTATTAAGTTTATATCTATGCCTTGTTGAAACAAAAAATTTTGATACATCGACTGGAACAGATGTTATCGAGAAGAATCAGATAAATACGAGGTGTTAGGGATCAATACCACTTAATACTGATAACAAGCACTTTTAAAAAGAAAAATTGGTAGTGAGGAATTTGTTTCAAATTTTGATGCTATTCACTCCACGTGATCCTATTCACCTCGTTTAACGGTAACGATTTTTATAGTTAAATGTTTTCTTCAGCTGCTAGGTAGATAACTATTGTTTCACAGTCTGCGAATTAACGCTTTTCGCTGACAAAAGTAATTCAGCTAGTCCTCAACGTATAGTACATGAGCTGCTGGTCATGTGAAACTTGAAACGTAAACCGCTACCTGTGACATAATCCTGTGGTATCCCAGTCGCTGAAAGGAATAGGTACCGCATGACGAATGGTTTAAGAACATTTAAAAATCAGCACCGTCGGTTTGGTTCACCATTAGCCCACGAAGCTGCGGTTGTGTAACGGTCAGGCCACTTGTCTATTATAAAGGCAAACAGGGCTCGATGAACAGCGGGTTCGGAACCAAGATTTCCATCTGTGGAAACTGTGCTGGACGATGCCGCTTGTTGGACGGTACACTTGGGGATCTCTCATTTTCCTCAATCTTCTCATTCCGGCGCCTTTCCTGCAAGGCCTCATTGCAGTGTTAACATTTTTCCGATTTTGAATTAGTTGCATAGATATAGAATTTTGGACAGCGTTGTAGAGTTCGGCATTCTAAAGCCATTTAACATCTCATTCAGTATTCAAAAGTTAAAAAACAATAGGTTTTGTTACGTGGCAGTTTTTAGTATACAAGCAAGGTAAGATCTTATTTAATAATTTATATGCTAGTCCAGTAGCGTGTAATGTAGTGTAGTGTGGCTGTACATTTTATGCAAATTGTTCAATAATATAGATAATTTTGTTGTAACGAATTATTTTATGATTAGTTTTCCAAAAAAATTCCACACTTCGAGAAATTGTAAAATGTGGCACGGCGCTAAAATTGATATTTTCGTTATTGGAATACTATTGTTAACTTAAACATTAAAGCTGTTTTTATAGAACTCATACTTTTTTAAACCAAGTTAAAAATTTGCTACTTTGTTCGTGTAGTGCCAGCGTGAAAAATGTTTTACAATTAGCCACGAGTTCCTTGTAAATCCTAGAGTCATAAAAGTGGCGTATCTTGAAGTTTATTCTTAATTTTTGCAGAGGTCGCGTTTCATCAGGCAGAGAGTTGTAAGGCATATACTAGGCGGTTACGTTAAGTAACCTTCTTAGGTAGGTTTGCTCAGTCACGTGACTATCTTTGTTCGATCACCGGGTTACGTCTAAAAGACTACAAGCAATTCAGGGTCTCGTAACTTGTTGGCTGCTCTTGAAAACTCAACTTGGGTTACTTTTAAGATAGCTGAAAGTGAAAATTTACCCTAACCATGCTAACTTCATGACAACCCTCTTAGTGCCAATAACCGTAATATCAGCTTTCGTTGCCGGTGAGAAAAATGCAAGAGACTGATATATCGGATTCATATTTTTACTTTATGTTAAAGTAAAAATATTGTGTTTACACATTGCAATGTAAAAGTCTTTAATTTGCAGCAGGATTTTTTTTTCAATTCATTTATTATCGTTGGTATCAATTTACTGCAGTTTGAAAATGCACTTAAGTGCAAATTTCTCAAAAATTACGTCAACGGTTTTCCCATATGTACCTTTGAAGATCACGCACATAAGGATTAATGTAAGTACAAAAAAAGTTAAAGCAATGACAGGTCCACTTACGTAGTTAAGCGCCAGGTCCGGGTGGTTGGTTTGTATGCCGTCGTCCAGGATGGATACGACCACACCTTTGCCGGTGTAGCCCTTTTGCCACGCGGGAACCACGTTCATGTCCAGGCCTCCTTTTGCTCCGCCGTTCTGCAAACATAGCAGGCCTATCTGACAACAAACACTGTAACACCATGCACGTGACTGGACACTAAATAAAATTGTTCTGAATAATCCTCGCATCTGAAGGAACAATAAATATCAAGTGACATTGGTCCTTAAATGAACCATTTCTTCACCATAGTTCACAGCACATTATGTTATAATTAGGGACTATAATTTTTGGTGAAAAGATTTTTGCCCCACTTTGTTTCAGTACCTCACGTGCACACCTACAGCTCAACTTAATGATTGTTGACAGAGTGATTTTGTGCAGAGTCGTTATTCATTTGACTGTGCCAATCAGTACACAGGTAACTGCCATATATCACGTCTGTGATTTGCGGGTCAAACCTCCACACGCTGGATGTTACGGCAACCAATCGCTGACTACAAAGCCGAGAAGCAGGTGTGCACGTAAGGCACTGAAACAAAGTGGTGCAAAAATATTTTCGCGAAATTTCCTACCTCAAGTTATAGTACATAGCGTTGCGAGCTGGGCTGTGTTACTGTGTAATGTCATTGCAGATGTTATTGGCAGCTAAATACCAGACGGCTCGTATACGGTAGACATTGTCCGTTGTAGCATTCCACAGTGACGTGATTCAGCCCGCGTACTACCATAGCCATCTTTAGAGATGGTGAAATTTCGCGAATTCAATGACCTGTATGTTAGACTCAACTATCCTATGCATACTCAAGCCCCGACCATTTATCCACTAGCTGCTACTCAGTGGAACAACACACAATGAACGAATAGACAGGGCTTGAGTATACATAGTATATCTGTTTCTAACATGCAGATCATTGAATTCGCGAAATTTCACCATCTCTAGCCATCTTAATTAGAAGGTCTTAGATCTGGCAACCCTGCCAGGAAAGGTCGTTTCAACACTTATTTTGTCTCGACAACGGCAGTGGCTTCCCCTGATTCGCCGGAATATAGGACCAATAACGAATCAGGTACAGCCATTGCCTTTGGAGAGCTAAAAGAAGCGTTAAACTGACCCTTGTGTGCAGGGTTGCCAGGTCTAAGGCCGCGGCCTTCTACTAAAGATGGCTACGGTACTACGCATCGTAGGCGTGAGACTTGTGCAGTTACTAGGAATTTTCAGACCTAAGTTGATAGGTTACAACATTTTTTGTTCCTTTAGATGTGAGCGTGAACATAAGACATTGCACATCACTTCCTTCTCTTTAAAAATGCTAAACTTTGTTCACCAACGAATACCAAAGTATTTTGATACTTTTCTTTTGTTATTTATTTATCATAAGTATTCACGTGTGCTTGTATATGTGTGTGAGTGGGCGAATGTGATTATATTTGTATTGTGTGTGTATTTTATAGTTTCTTCATTTCGGCATTTTGAAAGTTTTTGATGCGCAGTGTTTTAAGTATAGTTTGTAATATTACCGTTGTTAATTGATAAGCAAGACCATATGGCTTAATTTACTATGAAAATAAAAGGCATTATTACTAACTTACCCTTAAGAAAAACTACATGATCTAGAATCAATGAGATACGCAAAAGGGAATCGGAAGAAGAATACGACTGGAGAATAAAAAAAACGGAGAAGCCGAACTGTAAAAGATTTCCTCAAGAACATTTCAAGCACCTCCACAAATCATAACGGTATTCATAGTGCTAAAAAAACGTAATTTTATACGGTGACCAAACATACTTCAATATTTTAGATATTAAAGAAATTATATCTGCAAGTATTTCGTGTAAGTCCATAAGTCCATATCAAAGTCATAACTTTATTGTTCTACAAACTATAAAAACTATCCTAATCACTTAAATAGTATAAAATAATTTATAGTAAAAGTAAAACCACGTAACTACATCAAGACACCTTTGTGACTACACAGAAAGAAATACTTTTGTGTATGTGTGTATGTGTATATATATACACATACACACACACATACATATATACTGTACATATATGCATCGTTTTTTACATGCGCTGTTATGTACATTAGAAAAACAAAACAAAAATTTGTTTCGCGAAAATAACATTTTATTCAGTATCTACCTCTTCTGACAATGTAAAATTACGACTTTTTCTCTCCACCACCCTTAATACACGGCCAAATTAACTTCGTGGAATGGTATTTCTACTGCCAATAAAAATATGATACTAATGATTTTACTTTACGTTTGAAAGGAACTGATTTGCTGAATTTCAACATAGTCAAAACGTTGCAGGCTCATTTAAAGACATCAGAAGACAAGAAAATATTTGATCACTCTATTTTCATTGCGATAACATTTATAAGCAATTCTGAACGCGCACCCAGGAACTGGAATGCAATCGAATCCAGTCTTCACTAAACGTAAGGATTAGAACAATGCAAATGCGGGGGTTATAAACTTGTGTATATCATAGTCGTTGCCATTTGTGTACTGGCAGACTAACACATCCGGAAGCTTAACCTCTATTCAGACCCTGGTACAGTACATGTATCCTGTACAGGAAATGAATCCGTGTAATGTCCCGTGCTCACATACAATCGGCTACCCTCACTTTACGAATGGGCTAAACGGCGGTCATACACACCAATGAACATGTCGTATACGGCAATGGTATTTGCATATCCACCTTCCTTCTTTCCTCACATACTGCAGAAGACAAAAGTTAACATATTTCTATAAGCAAATAATAAAGTGGAAAAAATAGTGTCATGTTAATTAATTCAAGCGCTTGAAACGGTCTTATGAAAGCACTGACCCGACAGTATTATTCACAACAGAAAAATAGTGTCCAAGGAAAATTCTTTAGGTCATCACTAGGGACTGGAAAATTTCGCGAATTCAATGACCTTTAGGCTTGAATCCATTGTACTATGAATAATACTCAAGTTCCGTTTATTCGTTCATTGTCTACTGTTCCACTGAGTAGCAGCTAGTTGACGAATAGTTGTGGCTTTAATATGCATAGTACAATTGATTCTAGCCTACAAGTCATTGAATTCGCGAAATTTTCCAGTCCCTAGTCATCACTAGAGAGGATGATTATCGCGGTAAAAATTGACTGTTTGCTGGGTTTCAACACACATTCAGTTTACCAGCTGTTTCCCTATTTGACTGAGCCAGCAAGAATCCCGCTGTTGTAATATTTGATGCCTATTATTGGTCTGCGGACAACTACGTTGTGTCAGACGTATATATCACCTAATCATATGTGTTGAAATTAACTACAGTGTTTTCAAGGGTATGTTGGCACTAAACATTTTCGCAATATACCATCCTCTCTAGTCATCACATTATTGACGGCTGCCATAGCTTGAGAGCTCGTGTAATACCTAGAATAGCGTGTCAACCATCAACAGTAAGCTAAAAATAACTTAAACATGAGAAACTTGGGTTGTATAATAAAGCTGTTTGAGGCGTCACAAGAGAAAACTATAGTTCAATGCAAAGGTGAACTATATGACTTTACCTTCCGATATAGTTTGGTCTGTTTTCTCTGCAGTTAATAATTTTTCCTCGATTGACATTGCGTATCATTTTCTAAAGAAGGCTACTCTGTCCCCTTTTCACCTCTAAATTATCAATTAAACTCATGTCGAGAGATATAGAAGTAAACAACGATTTGGTATGAGTATTTCCAGCAAGGTCTTTGGTGATGATTAGAACCAGTGATTTTTCGTGAAAGAATTTTGCAACAAATATTTGTAGCCCAGCTTCATGGTCAGTGACTGAATGATTTTAACTCTCTGCGTCTCGGGGCAAATCCCAGACGTCGGGTGTCGTAGTAACGTTGTTCTGATTAGCCCAGACAAATGAGCGACGTCTCTGCACAAGTACGTTGTGCCAATAACAATGAAGCAAAGCTGCAGATATGCGCATAAGACGTTGAAACAAATTGTTACGAAATTCTTCTCGCCTTAAATCACTGGCTTTTGTTATAATAATGATTATGAGAGATGAGTACAAAGTAGCGTCAGAATTATGAGGTGGGATAAGTGGGAGTACCCTAAGAAAATTCGTAAGTAAACGACCATATTTTTGACATGCGAAAGTCGGGAGCAATAGCACCACGCTAAAAGAGAAATTTATCAAAGGTAAACATGGATGTTCGCATTTAGGAGGACCCGGCTTCGATTCCCTATCTTAGCCATCCTGATTTTAGTTTTGCATGGCTTCCTGATATCGCTTCAAGGGAATGATAGGACGGTTGCTCAACAAAGTCCATGGCCGACAACTCTCCCAGTTCCTGTCTTTTTTCGTGTAGTGTGTTACAGATTCTAGTACCCTCGCTGTCGATGAGACGTAAAGCGCACTTAGCTTACATTGCCAGTTATTACACTCGGAACTTCAATTTCTTGCAGAGTGTTTCTGTTTTTTTTTTTTTTTTCCGAGACTCTTGAGAGGAAGTTAATGTTGCAGTCAGGTCGTGGCGTGACTGGAGCATCTCGTGCTACGCCCATTCTTCTACCACTGGCCATGACGTCAGGGTTGACGACAACCGCTCACGTGACCCGGGGTTCTAGTGCATCGGGAGGAAGATCATTAGCGAGCAGTTTCCGACAACCGCGTTGTCAATCGTCAGGCCTAGCACCCTGGTATAATCTGTTTCGCATTACTTCACTCGAATTTGATCCTTTTTAGGGCAACTATTTCTTATAAGTGCTGTATATGTTTGGTACAAAGTCTTTCAACGTCTTTGGTTTTAAAACTAACCAGAACTGACCATTTTATCGTATGTGCCGTAAGTTTTGTCTTACACTGTAATTGATATTACGTAAGGTAAGTGGGCTTTACGTCTCGTCGACAGTGAAGTCATTAAAGACAGGACACACATCTTGGCACAAGCACTGGAGCTGGGAGATGAGTCGGCCATGGCCTTTGTTAAGGAACCGTCCCCACCATCGTAGGTACTGTAAAAAATATTTGTAAACTTACCTCGCCGATGTACAGATGTGTTAAGAAAGGGTATAATAAAATGTTTTCCCATCCATTATTGGTAGCGTTCCTTTGCATGTTTAGGAAACAGGCAAATGTATTCTGATATTATTAGACTTGTGTAGACTAGTAACAATATCAGACGCTCTATTTACAAGATTAAGTAAGGAAAATGTTCCATGCTATACACGGGTGAAAATCTTCCCATTCGATTCATGAAGTTCTTATACAGTGTAAAATAGAGAAATTCTTACAATGATAAAGGTTTAGAGCGATGACAAAATTTACAGCATTCAGATGGCTCATTATTAGAGCCACGAGCTATACGCGAAAATAATTTTTCCCTAGTTTGTTTCAATGCCTCACGTGCACATCTGCAGCTTCGCTTCGTGGTTATTGGCAGGGTGTCTTTGTGAAGTGACGTCTCTTATTTGACTGCGCTAATCAGAATATGGTTTCTGCGACACCACACGTCTCTGGTTGGCGGGTAGAAGCCTAAGACAAGCAAGGGTTAAAACACACAATCACTGACCACGAAGTACAACTGCAGACGTGCACATAAAGCATTGAAACAAACTGGGGCAAAATTTTTTTTCGCGAAAAGTTAATGTCGCTACTCATTATATGTCGGAAACGAGTAACAGCAACATTTTGAAGTGACAATGCTGCAGCTTAGCTAATAGTTGGCGAGCTTTGAAAATATTTATGTCAGGTTGAAAAGGTTAAGCCATATCTAAGGATATTCTGATAACTCCAGACTTACTCTGAAAACCCATAGGACATTGCGTATGTGAATATCAAGCCAGAGACTAATTCAGCGGAGTACTGTTTTGACAAACGCAGTGTTGTATAGTCTGTGTCATGTAAGTGTTCCGTATTTTGACAGTTCACTTCTGAGAAACGTGTCTGTACACAAGTTTGCGGAGACAGTGCTTTTCCAGGAAGCCACGTAGGTTTAAAGCTCCAAACAATGGAACTGTTGGACACATTTCTCAGAAGAGAAATGTCAGAATACGGACAAGTTACATGAAACAGACCATATTCCCCTAGCGGGTTGCTACACCTGCAAGTGACATACGTTTCGTAATTGCGGTTATTTTAAAGAGTCCTTAAAATGATTTTACTATGTAAGTATGGAATAAGAAAATGTTATCATTCTAGAGTTTGTGGTGGAAGAAGAAACGCATCGAATATTGATGTTCGCCGGGGGATTTTCTCGGGGTCCTGTTTCACCTACTCGTCATTTTGGCGCCTCTCCATACTCGTCCCATATCTCCTCTCACTCTCGCTAAACAAAGTATCTTTACTTCACAATGACATAACAGAAGTGTCTAAGAAATATCTAGATCTAGTAAGTAGTAAAATAATCACTTCGAGTGTCTTAGTAAGTCATGAATTATTATTAGAGGCACGAATATTTCGCATATTCATCTGGCAGCAGCCTAGTCTTGTCAGTACTATACCTGCACTGGTCGAAGTCGAATATCCACTGGCTTCTTCTGATCAAACAAGTTGCCCCACAGCTTGTTTCCTTATTTATCACTGGTTTGGAGTCGTCAAAGGTGCGTTAAAACAACTGTTAGCTAATCATAGAAGGGGCAGGGAAGAATACAATATTGCCGTCCAATCTGACCTAGAATCAATACGCGAAATAATCTTGCCTCTAATTATTATGAATACAGCTATTGGAAGTACCTACTGTTTTAATAGAATTCACTGGGTAATAATTAGAAAAACGGTAAATGAAAGGGACTACATCAGGACTGAGCAGCCTTGACATTTTGCGGGGGGGGGGGGGGGAAACATGTACAAAGGAAAACAGTTCCAATTAATGGTTTACGTCAGTGTATCACGTATAACCAAAATAATGTTAAGCAAAATAAAACATAAAGGTATTGCTGTATTCCACCTTGTTGATTATTTCTTTCCTTTTTCATAGACAAAGACTATTTCACCTAGTCTCAAGTCACAACAAACGAAATATATATTAAATGGCGTTAAAGCAATTTATTGGAAGTAATATATAAATGAGAATACTTGTTAAAAAAATATTCTTTCGGTTTTGTTACTAAAACTAAATGCTAGAAGTATTATGATGGATATTGCTTACAAAATTTAATAATCATCCCATTGTAAGTCCAAACGTGAATCATTAGTACACTCAAAATTCTAGTGTTACACTTTCCTTCCTTTTCGGTAGACTAATGAAGTATGCAAACCGTCTACTCATTCCCTCGAATTCTTGGCGTGTTTTAGGAGTCTCATTAGTGGAACGATTGACACACAGTACAACAGTAGCGGATATATTTTTGGTCAAGTAACATAAATGTTGATTCAAGTATGACAGTTGATGAATGTTGACTTTAGTAGGACGGTAGGGCGTTCCACAAACAGGTCATTATCACCCAAAAACAGTCACAATAAAAACACTCTCTTTGAAATACCCACCACAGGAGATACGAACAAGCAACACACGAGCAAAGCGTTGAATAGAGCCAACACAAAACGCCTCAGGAACTACAGTAATACGTGCATACAACACTCTAAACCGGCAGCTGCTCTAGCCTACGAAAACACGATATATGACATTAAACTCGTCACAACGCAATAAAATGAACTATCGACAATCGTGCGTAAAAAAAGAGCACACCGCTCATAGACGTACACCTGTAAAAAAAGTTTATTTAAGGGGCCTCCCTACCTGCGCTTTAAGTTCGTTGCAGCGAGTTACGGCTATTCTTTTTTTGACCAAACTTTTTAACGCGCGTTGTATTTGAATATCTACGAAAAGAACACGCACTTCAAACTTTGTCGCTACTGTTTTAAAAATTCGAAACGTTTATTAGAAACATCATTTTCGGGCCCCTCAAAATGGCCAAAAATGGTGTTTTCAGGCTGCCGTATCTGGAAGAATAACAACCGTATTCAAAAAACGCAACTATAGAAACAAGTGTTAGACTTTGAACTACGCTGCCCACAAATAAAATAATGTGGTCGCAGCTTAAAGTCCCATAGGAAAAGGATAATACTGAATCACTGCACGCCAGCTGAGGGGCTTACGCGGAGAGGCGATAACTCACTATATACGGCAACCTTATTGCTCCTGCCTTACACATACAAACGCAACTTATCTAGGGAGGCCCCTTAATGTGGGGCATCACAAGTCATTTCGGAATGACTGGTTTTTCACTTATTTTGGTTGATTGCAGATACTCTTGTAAAATACATAGCCGTGCGGTTAACTCACAAACCCACAGTATCTGACTAACAATCATGACGTAATTAGTATTATAGTATTTGAATATTTATTAGATGTTCACCGTTTCAGAGTTACTAGGTAAAGTGTATGCAAAAATTGTTGATTACAACCAAAGGCATTCATATAATGTTTATGATTTACAATAATACATGTTTAGTAATTTCAATGAAAGCAATGTTCTGATAAGTAAATAGTAAATGAAGCACGAGAAGTAAGACCAGAGGCCCAACTTCTGTAACTGTCGGATTGATTTTGCTAGAGGAATGTTCAACGCGATGGCTAGTGACGGAATGTGGAAAAATCTGTTTTTAGATACATTCAAAATTCGTGTTATCATTAGGTACCAGACTAAACTTCACTTCTCTATACATAACCGAGCATAATCTGCGATTCAATTGGCCACGAACTTTTATGTGTTGTCATTTACGTGTGTTAGTCTTAACAGAGATTGGCCTCTCTACCGTGTAAGCATTCTCCGCGGCAAGTCACGACAATATCGGCCAGCGGGAGACGTCGAACGAGCCTATAGTCACTAAGAGTCTAGTTAGCTGTCCGAAAATAACGCGAATTTTGCATGCCTCTACCAATTTTTGAAATGGTCATAATATTTCCTGTCGGGTCAAGAGAAATCGATAATGTAAGATTCCGCTATTACAATGTAGCATCATTTCATTTTGTATGATCAGGGGGTTAGTGTGATTAACTTAAATGTTGGGAAAAATATGATGGAGTGTTATTCGAATGTTTAATATTTTATTTAGGATAGAGCTACGACTAACATATAGAATGTGTTTCTTTTAATCATAAACCGAAGTGTCATTCGTAACTTTGCAAATAATAAAACCTCAATACTTTTATGAATATAAAATTAAATCGTCAATATTATACGTAGATCACTTTAACGTTTAATTTGTCACAAATTATATTTCTAGCTTTGCATTTCCAGTTTCGTAATACACAACTGCAGAGAACGATTTTTTTTATTTAGATTCCATTGTTGCAGTAAATTGTATTCACAGAACAGTGCAAGAAAACATTCTTAAAAAGACTGAAGTTTCTGCTTTTACGTTTTATTACACCTTCCACGTGTATGTTTTACTGTCCAAAATCTTTCTTAGATCAATTTAACACATAATTGGTTTATCTTTTCTGTTACGAATCCCCTGACATTGCTTACTGTTTTCGTCGCAGCAAAATACTGTAGACCAGCCCGTAAGTAAATTACACTACGATGGAATCACAATGAAGCATTGATTTTTTTGTTTCAACAACCACGAACCATTAAACAAGATCCATACCTGTGTCGGAATTGACATTCAGCCACCTACTTGACAGGCGGATTTATCTCGACACTTCGTGTCAAGATTCCGGTAATAATTGAGCAGTTCAGTTCCAAAACTCTCTTTGTCCATCACCAAGGAATAATGAGTTCTGAACAGGTAGGTGTAACTTTTATACGTGATGATAGTTTCTAAAACTCGTCTTATTCAATAACAGATAAACTTAGAAAAACTGCTTTGGCCAAGTCACAAATGGGCTCGCAAATCAGTTTTTAGCGAGTTGCTCAGTTTTGGTGAAAGCGGACAAAGAGAATTTTGGAACTAGACTACTCAATTCCGCTATAGAGTGTACAGAATAAACCTTTTTTGGTTTCTATACCGGAATGACACGATTTCTCTTACGAAATATTTTCAACAGTTTAAAAAAATGGGCTCCAGGGACGAATAGGGGCCAACAAGGTTGGTGGGGGGGGGGCAGCACCGATTGGTCCTCCCCCATCCACAAAGACCCTAAACTAATCAAAAATAATAATATATTACATTGTATAGAAAAGTGAACATGGTGAGTGCACATTTAAGTATGGCACAGTGGCTTATTTGTAATAGTGAAAAAAGGGAAATTTGTATACAAACACCTAAGTGTCCGCTGTAATATATTGAATTCATGCTCTATACGTTACAAAGTTTAAACATAAAAACGTAATAACAAGTTGAAATGAATGCTTTGTTTATTATGTGATTCAAGAAATTCAGTTTAGATTTGCATATCATAAATTTATACTTATGTAATTCTATCAGCGGTAATCCAATTTTATATGTGCTGTCACAGAATTTAGAATTTAATAATTTTATTTGTATAATTGATTGTAAACAGTATTCTGATAAGATTTCCAGATGTTAGTTTTGAAATGCAAGAGCTATGTTAAAATGTTATGCACGAAAAACAAAGAGAAGTTTGACAGAAATAGTTTTAAAAAATTACAGAAGATCGAGAAAAAAATTCCGAGGTGTGCTGTCCTACTACTAATCCTACTGAAGGAAGGTTGTCCGGAAACTAATTCTAAGGGAGCATGAGACAGCTTATGATGCATTTCTGCCGATAAGATAATTTTGTTCCGGTATTGTAAAGTTTTTATTCCCAGCGCAGAGTATATTTGTTCTTCTAGTTTGAACGAGTCTTTGACGAGAAACCATAACTCTCTGCAAACATGTAAATTTAGAAATTACTTAGAATAATTAACTGATTTCAGTAAAATGTCTTATTTTACGCCTTAATGAAGATTATCCAGTAATAACCCGTACGTGCAATCAACCCACAAATAAGATAAAATTGCTATGTGTTCAGAGAATTACTAAGCAGAATTTATTAAATAAGAAGCCAAGACAACCTATTTATTTAAATTGACTCTACGCAGGGTTCTTATAGCTTGCTTCCTGGTACTCTGAATATTATATCATTAGTTTTGTAGTTATTTCTCCTTTACATTGACAAAATGTCCCAGTGTTATTTTTCAGTTAGCTATATTTTATTGTTCTGTTTCTGCCCGAACTCCACCATGTAAATGAGATGGAATACGGAAATGTGTGTAGCGACTTAAATTATATTATTATTATTTCTCCAATGAAATAAGTAATATTAAATTTGTGATACTTCATTTGTTTAAGCAGGTGGTGTAATATCATAATATTATAATTCATGCTGGCCGAACCCAAAGTCTCGTGTTTTGTTTCTTCACAGCCAGACACTAAATTTTAATAACAATACAAAACTCACAAATGTTACATTATTTTCTTTATGTTGGTATCAAGTAATAGTAAAACATATATCACACTGCTAAGTAAAATTTAGTTTTTTTTTTTTTAAGTAATTTGCCCCCTCCCCCTTAAACTCTTCGCTGGATCCATGCCTGAGTGAGACCCAGGATGATGAATGTTCGGGTGGAGGATGAAGGGATAGTTGTATATGTGAAGCTACTGGCAGGATTAGTAGACGACTCCTTGGAGCAAGAAGTTCGTGTCGACGAGCCACCTGAACTGGACGCTGCCGACTGCCTGGCTGCTCTTGACCTTTACGTGCCAGTGCTTGGCGTGAGAGCTCACCTCGTTCCTGCAACCCTCTCACTTCTTCAACCCTTCAGCTAGAAGTGAAGCGGTCACGCTCGCTCTGGAGAGACTCAAGCTTTCAGAGACGGGATCACCTCGCAATACTAGCTGCGGCCTTGTGTACTCTCGCCGCACCATTAGCATCAGCAACCTACCAAGTTTATCAGCAGCAGACATCCGTGATGTAATGAATCCTCTTTCGTTTCCTCTCGCTATTCTTAAGGGTTCTGTGGACCCTACCTCAAAACTTCAAAAACACATAACAATTCGCAATCGTTTATTAACTAAAGTATTAATGATACACAATTTATTTTTTTTACCATACGAGAATAAAGATGGTTTGTTTTATATATAAGTTTAAATTTCATATTCCGCGATGTTGAGTATTTTAAAAAAATGTTTCAAGACACAAAATTG
>PNEQ01121768.1:6302-17200 GCA_003012365.1 Medauroidea extradentata | reverse complement strand
GAGGCCAGCAGAAGAAGAACAGCCTGCTTCACCGATTGTGTATGCTGACGAACTGCGTCGCAAATTGAGCACAGTCCATGACTTCGCTCGGCAACATTTGAGAGTCAACAGCGACCGGATGAAAACGAGGTATGATCGGAGGGGACCTGAAAGGACATTTCAAGAAGGACAGCTGGTGTGGCTGTATAACCCACAGCGAGGGAAAGGATACTGTCCGAAACTACAGAAATGCTGGGAAGGCCCTTAACAGATTGTCAAGAAGATAAATGATGTGGTCTTCTGGATAGTTCGCAAGGGCTCTCGGACAAGAAAACCCAAGGTTGTGCATGTTGACAGACTGGCTCTCTATGATGGACCAGAGTCTGTTGTGTCTGCTCGGGACGAACAGACTTGAGGAGGGGGCAGTGTTGCGAGTCGCGACTGTCTGGCTGGGCGGTGTAGTACGATACTGTGGTGGCGGAGCTAGGACACCCCCTTCCCACTCACTCCTCGGCGCCGTGGCTGTCGGGCAGGGCGGCGAAATACAATACAGTGGCGGCAGTGCTACAAGGCCTCCTCGGATGCCGCATGGATTGTATTACTCCATGATAACCACCTGCACCCAGTATCGGGTAACCGAGAGAAAATATCGTGATCTGGAATGATCCTATTCCCTCTTTATCTCTCGGGGTGGTGCGTGACTTTGAAGCGACATCTTTCCAGGAGGTTGGAGAACAGAGACCCGCCAAGATAATTCGAGAAGAAGAAGGGTGAGGTATATAAGGGGGAGCTGCAGCAGGAGAGGGAGAGTTTTTGCTGGCAGGTGCCTAGTGGGATCTGAAGTGATAGTGATAAGTATTGGATTGCGACGACTGTCAAGGACGTCCAGCGAGTGGGACCGCAACAAGTAGTAGGAAGAAGGTGATTCTAGGCCAGAAAGATTCTGTGGTATTATTTCTGTGGGTCCACCATTGTGAGTTACTAGTAACCTTTCTATATACAGAGAACTTGTGTTGATGTATTTTTTTATCCTTTATGTAAATAGTAGTATTTCTTCTGTTTGCCATTTATTGTGATAAATCTTTATAGACATAGATTTTTTTGTATATACAGTTGTATATAAACTAGATTAGCTTTATTTTCTTTATTTTATCAAAGACCTCCATCCCCAAACGTACCTAGCCCGCAACATGTAACAATATATACTCACTAGCCAATGTCCAAGTCGGTGCTTCTGGATAAACCTACTGAGATAAGATACATGAATTTTAGAGTAAGATGGTAAATTCCAGTGTGTTATATCGCAATGAAAGAATATATCACGAAGAAGAAAATACTGGAAGGTACTACGCCCTACTATAGGACTACATAAGAATATCCCGAGAGGGTTTACTTTGCATATTAAACCCGCTTGAAACAACACACAGTGCCAGGATAGAACAATTTGTCGAGTATTGACATTCGCCTTTTAGTATTCCTAAGTATGTGATATTTCAAAAGTTGTTAAAATACATATTATCGTCTTGAATTTGCGACAGTAAATAGAAAAGGAACTCTCGAAACCGATTTATAATTGAATGGTGTTATGCAGAAAGAGACCATCCCACATTTGACAAAGTAGAACATAAACATTCGTTACTTCAATATTGTTTGTTATTTTGTTAATATATACATCTCATTTTCAAATACTCTATATCTTCTTGAGTTTGGTTACTAAGCTACTGAAGTATTAATGTATACTAATTCAGAAGCTTGTTTTTTTTTTTTTTGTCTATCCTTTATATTCGTGGCTTGGATGCCTTCTGCATAACACCATTCAGTTTGTCATACAACACAACTATTGGATGATGGTTTACAAGCATCATCAAACTGATCAACGTTTTTCAGAAAATAATGTGACAGATTTAATATTTTAATATACACCGGTAACTTAGTGGTAAGTGCTACACGATACTAAGCGTTTTTAGCTTACTTTCCGAAAGAAAATGAGGCTTATTAGGTAGTGGTCCATGTAATTTTGTCTAGGCTAACCGTAAGCCCAGCTTTTCTAAACTCTATAATAAGACCTGCCGGATATGTTCTATGTGTCCCTCAACGGTCTCGCTATGGATTATAATGTCGTCAAGATAATTCACGGTGAACTTGCCACAAAAAGACCGTAATACCGACTCAAGTGCGCGCGAAAGTTTCTGTGCACCAAAGGAAACTCCAAACGGAATCATATTCCATTCTAACAGACCCCAGGGTGTTACAAAGAAAGTATCTCTTTGCTACTATCGTAGGTAGCAAAAGTATTCGGTGGAAATCACGATTAAAACCAAAAAAAAGCAAATATTTTCGCTCCGCCCACCTGCTTAAAAATAAATTCTATCGACGGAACCGGAAAGCAATCTATTGCAAGTAACTTGTCAGGGATTCTAAAATCGCAAACAAAACGCCAATCACAGCTTACTTTTTCCATTAGAACGTGGGACTAGCGTATATAATTTTTAAAGGGCTAACTATACCATCCTCACATAAGTTTGCAATATTGTTTTAAAAACCTGCATCTTCAGTGGAGCTACGCTACCGGTATATGGTTTACTTTGAAAATTAGTACGTTGGTATAAAATTATTTCATACGGCTCTGTATGACACATCCCTATACGATACATGATTACGTCTTCAAATTCCGTACGTAATTGGTTAACTTTATCGTCGGCAAACCTATTAATGCGAGCCATAGCGTCTGCCTTGCACAAGGGAATAACTTCGTAGGTAAATGGAAACGCCATGCAGTTATCACGCATATTAACTGAAGCCTCAGTAAAACACAAATATTAATTACCAAGGATCACAGGGAATGTTAGATCTGGTACTACAAGGAAATCAAATTTCAAACGAAATTTTGATATTTTGAATTGAGCTTTAAATTTCAATTTTGCTAGTACACTTCCGCCAATTGCCAAACTAAAACTGAACAGTTCTTGTAAGGCATTTACGTAATAATTCATTACATGTTTTTGGTCAATAAACGTAGCATTCGCGCCCATATCAACAAGAGCGGTAACAATATTACCCCAGAAACTTAACCCGACCACGGGTTATCATCAGTTCTATTAGTGGTAGTACATACCGCCTTATTTTGTTGTATCCGTTTACAGCAATTGGCCTTAACGTGCCCTTTGAGACCACAAAAGAATCACGAGAGTGATTCTTTATTACTATCAGTTCGTGAGCATTCACTTGTGTACTACACTGCGTCGCCCTTTTGTCCATTACATGTTACACCCTTACCACCTCGTGAGTTTGGTTTAAACGAACGTTATGAACTCCGTGGCTAATAATAGCATTGAGCTGCTAAGTGGTTATTTATATTACAAACAAAACAAAGCTTGGTACCGCTTGCGTTTCCATTATATGAAGCATGTAAGTAGGGGGATAGTGGGCGTTTTGTATACCTGAGAGCAAAACCAGTCTAACATGCATTTGAATAACATGGTCTGCCTTCCCCCACCCAGGTGGTGCTATTGGCTGAGGGTGTCACTAAGGGGGTGCGTGGTCTTTATTGCGATTGGTCATTGGTGTCCTTTGGTACAAATAGTACCTAAGTGCCATGAGAACTGTGATTGGATGATGGTTTAGGCCCTGTGTAGGAGGGATAGGATAGGCGAGGGTAAGGTAGGGGAAGTTGCGAATGGTAGGGGAAGGGAAATAGGGGAATATACCCTTTTGATATAAGTGGTGCATAAGCACCAATTGCGTAGTGATAGTATGGTGCTTAGCCAAGGAGTGAAAATTGAGTTTAGTAAGTAGGGGAGTGGTGTGGATAGATTCCTTGTGACATACCCTACCCATCTACCCTATTCCTATAACATACCCCTGTAGCCTTTCCTTATAGCATAACCCCTCTCCTGAAGCCTATCATTAATACTACTGGCATACCCCCTCCCTCTGTCATACCCCTCTAGCCTATCTCTTCCTACCGTATAGCATACCCCCTCCTTCCCTTACTCAGTCATACCCCCTCTCTTCCCTAACCTTAATACTACACATGTTTCTGACATACTACTCCCTCCTCTCTCCCCAAGCCTATCCTTAATGCTACACATTATCCCCTCTCTGGGTTCTGTCATACTCCTCCCTCCCCTCTCGACCAGCATATCCTTAATACTAGACAAGTTCCTAGCATATCCTTTTGTCTCCCCTCTGCCCTAAAAATTTTTTTCAGGCCGACCCCTCTTCTTACATACACCTCTCATGTCACACACCTTGTCTGCAAGACATCTCCCTCTCTCTCTGAAACAGACTTGTGACATACTACTTGTTTGTGGTTCCCTCTCTCTACCACCACTGCCCAGTCGCCATTTAGGCTTACCCTCTACTTCCATGTCTGTAAGACTTTTCTTTATGCACATCACCTCCCACTACCACAACTTCTAAGTAGTAGTGCTACCATTAAAACATAGCCTCTACCCCAACTCCTGAGCACCTCTCCCCCTGAGATAACCTACAGCAGGCTTTATGTACACCCCCAATCCTCTCGCCTATCCTTTCACCTGCAACATACCCTCTGAGACACAACCCATGCTTATAAGACACACTCCTCTCCCCTTCTCTAAGACATGACTCCTAACCTAAAGACATACTCCAGGGAAGTGTTGTGTGATTGACTAGAGAGGAAGGCGTAAGTGATTCTGTAGGGGTAGGTATGCTTCTGTTGCTTGTAGAAGGGGGTATTTGATACATGAAACATCAAAACACCATGCAGGTTTGCACAAGCTCTTACCCCAACCACTCAAAAAGTTACAAATAAACATAGATGACATCATCGGATGATGAAAGTAATATGATTTATAATTAGCATATTATCCCAATCAAGCTATGACATCAGCTGTAAGCATTATTGTGCGCAATTAACAAGTAATATATGAGGATATAAGTTCTGTGCATAAATATATGAATATGCAATGATGAATCAATAAATGTGTTCAATGTTTAGACATGAATTAAGTGATAACTCTAAGAAATCAAAGGGTTAGACCAACCGCGACACAGACTTCCTTCTCGCTCGACAGTTGGCGGAACACTGAACCTCCCACCACCCGTTCATCAATATCAAGTGACTACCCCCACCAACTTCCCCTCCTTTCGCTTATCTATCTATTTAAGCATCTGATGGAGGGGAGTTGGTATTCTGACAGTCTTCGTGGTGTGAGGTGCTCTCTTTCCACTCCTGTTCTGGTTATGTGAGATAAATAATTTGTAGGTGGTATGCTAAAATGTAATGTGTGGGATAGGCTTAGCTAAATTCCAACTGCGATTAATTTATTAAATTTTTAAGTCACATAATCGCAGGACAAAACGGGTTTTGTAGATATTATGCAATATATATATTGTCATGATGGAAGTCGCCTCCGAAAGTAATACCCGGCAACTCCCACCATAATTTGTCATGAGGCTGAGCATAGTAAAATAAATAAAGTAAAAAATATTAATAGACAGACAGAAGTGGAGAAGCCAGTGTCGTTGTATTGATACTTAAGTTACTTTTTTCTTGTAGCTAAAGTGTTGACTGTAAAATGAGATGTAAACTGGGGGATGTAAGTATATCTGAATTATTAAGCTATGCAAGCCTACGAGGTGGAAAGCAAATAAACATCACAAGTAAATAAAACAAGCATTTGACTGAACCATAACAATAAACAATAAAGATAAAATAAACTCTGTAATTATTAAAACATTACTGGGGAAATAAAAACATATGGTACGTAGCTCCTTAAGTAAAATAAAAACAAACACTTTTAAAGACAGAATTTCCACCTTGTAGCCTAGCTACATAAAGTATTGTATGGTAGAGCACAACAAACCTACTGAAATAAAATAATAACTCCGCTTGGCAAACTATCTATTGCGATGGGTACAGAAAGATCGAACATAGACTGACGTCCCAATACGGGTCGCGTCTCCTATCTTGTATCGCGCATGTGCTTGTCACCCATAATCATCTATAAATAAAGTAATTAAATCAATATACATGTTCTGCAATTAGGGGCTATCATTTAATGTTAAGAGGACTACAGTTCCACTACTTGAAATAAAATAATGAATTCAAATAATTGGAGTTTATTACAAAATATAAAAATAAATAGTTACAAAAATAAATATTACATTATTGTTATCATGATGTTATGGTATTACATTAAAAAAATGATACTGCACAGTAAAGTGGTTCCTGGCATTACAAAACAATCCCGAGGTCATTACATTACTCTTAAACATTTAATAAATGGCGATTGTACTGACCAACAACAAATACACGCGTCAACGTATCCACGACTATTACAATAAAAACCGAACACGAAAGCTAAAAGGTGAATTAATAATAATTAATAATAAAATAATAACAAGAAAGAATACTTATCATTTTGATGTTCCTGTCCAGCGAAGCCTCATCCATCTCAGGGCTACGAAGTCTTCTTATCCCATAATTAATAAACGATTACACGAAATTAAAACTAATAGTAAAACAAAAAAACTAACGAACTAAAATTAACTTAAACTCCTGCCATCTGGCAGCCCGAGCCCTTAGACTTACGCTTCGCCCATCGGGGCATCGCCATGTTTGTCTAAGCCCGAAAAAAGCTCAACAAAAAGTTTACAAAAGAAGCTCTCGAAAGAAGTCCTACAAAAAAAGTAGCTCACAAAAGAAGTTCGCCAAAACATGGCCAGCAGGTATTTATTACTACTGGTTGCGCCGTCCAGAACCTTCCATGATTTACCTTCCTGGAATGGTCAGCAGCGACCATTCCAGATCGGCGCAACATCTATCCTCTCTGTCCCACAGGGCATTCACTCGTCAGCGACGTTTGACGTCACGGGCGGGGGGACTGTCCGAGAGCGGAACGACAGAAATGTGCTGTAGTGCACTTATTGCCCGTGCGCCTGCCCTACTACAGCTGTTCATGAGTGACAGGGGAGCGGGGGAGTGTTGACAGAGGCGTCCAGTGCCTCCAGAAGGCTGCCCCACGCCGAAGATACCAGAAGGACACACAGCACACGACCGCCCGGCGACACCGAAACATCCATCACCACACCCCCCACCTACCTACAACCTAACACAAGGCCATCGCCCTACACACACTACCGGGACAATGCCCGCAAAGAAATTCACTAGCACTGCAGTGCAACAACCTCTGCAGGCTACCAGGAACAGTGACTAAAAAAACTCTATCTGAGAGACTGTCTGAGAACACTCTAGAATTCCACGATCCTAAAAGTAAATCAATGACTTCTTGAAAACTCAATACTCTTTAAAATTATAATCCAAAATAACTTAACCACCTATTTCGAGTATGGATGAAAAGAAAAACACCAAAATAATAAATTCCCGAAAATTAGCGTAGTGACTATATATATATATATATATATATATATATATATATATATATATATATATATATATATATATATATATATATATATATATATATATATATATAGTAATAGCACTCGTCAAACCGGTTAGATTTCCTGTGAGACCACAGCAGAAGTAATTAATTGTAATTGAAAAACTTTCATTTACTTATATTTCACTAATATTTTATTAATGTCATCTTCCAACTTGCAACCGCATCTTCAAAAAAAGTTCTCTGTTCGAACCTCAGTGAGTGCAAACGGGAATAACTTAACCATGCATCTCGAATTAACATAAAATTAGTACACTAAACTTAGCGTTTTATTACCATATGCTGTTTCACACTTATTCAAAACTAAAATGTCCGCGATACAAGCGTTCGATAAAAACTGAATAAATTTAACACATAGTTCCAACTAAATATACATCATGACACACATATTCGTACATGAGATAAATAAGGCAATTAGAACTTTTGAAATATCAACACGAATAACTATTGTCCAAGTTTCCATGAAATTGTTCGCAATCATATATTTTCACGTAAGACGTCACAAAAACAAACATAATGTGCATAAGACTAAGTTTTCGGTCACAATTATTTTTAAATACAAATCTCACTTTCCTTTCTCACCAAGACTTTACTCTACACATCTCCTTCCTCATCCGCTGGCGGCAAACAACTGAACACTACACCTCCTCCTTCTCAAGGCGTTCCACTCAAGTTCAAACACCCTCCTCAGTATAACGCCTCACTCTAAACATCATATCTTTGCAACACATGACATTTCAACATACACGTCAACAAGGGTTCAAAATCATAACTAGAAAATGTTTCTATTAAGTTAAACATTTTCGTAAGGAGCAAGTACTGTACTTAGATAACACACATAATTTCTCTACGGGTTAGGCATTATATTGGAATTTCGTAACATTACTACATGTAATATTCCGGCACTATGCAGAAGATCTCACTATATGATTTTAAACAAATGTCGTATTTTTATTAAACTATCATGGTTTTAAAAATATATTCCCACCGTTTAGATATTAGAACAGTTGCTTAACAATTAAACGTTGTGAACACACACCTAGCTAACATACCTCCAAACTTTTCGTTATACTAGGACATTTAGTACTCGAAAATAAAATGTATCGAACTGCGATGGAAATAATCTGAGAAAACCTACGTTCCTTACTAACAGCCATATCATTGTACATGTGTGGATTCGTACATATCCTCTACATTATCACCACGTCTTCACATATATACTTTTCGTAATAACAACAGTGAAACAACGGTTGTGTTCTCTAAAAAGCGAAATAAACGTACATTACGTTTCATCTTGTTTAGCTCGATTAAGCAGCGACAGGCTGAATTGTTCACCCCTAGTAACACTAACTTCTGAAATACATTTTTTCAACAGTATATATATGTAAAGCTCACTACACTTGTACAATCATTGCAAAAATATTGAATTACATTTTACAAAACGTTTATCACTAACCCGATATTAAATCAGAAACACAAAATATAATATGTAAAGAGGATATCATCTATGCGGAAATTCACTGGCAACCCATACATTAGATATGTATGTATCACACACACATTAGAGCCTGTATTCTTATTAACAATCCATATTTTTATTACCACGTAAATTTTATTTGTAGGACTTAAGCGTCTTATAAGAATTGCATATATTAGATTGTACTTTCAAGATAAACACACACACACACACACACACACACACATATATATATATATATATATATATAGCGCAAATGTCACCCCTTTCCTAACATAATGCATATTGCAAAAAAGTTAAAATTTTTATTTTTTATGACAATGACACATACTTACACATTACCATCAATACGTTCCTTACAATCACCTACCACCTGCAACTTACAGAATGTAGTGTATGTACTCACAACACAAAACACTTAAGATTTTATTCACTATATAACTTTAACAATTGTCAATTGTCAATTCTATTCATTGTACAATGGTCGTAAATAATATTTAGAAAATATTTACTATGTCTATTACATTTTATCTACGTATTGATCTCGTTACTATATCCGCGACATGTATAACCTCTATCAGCTAATCAGACGGTATCACACTCGACAAAGTAGAAAAATTGTGTAGAATGTTCACACTCAGAGGTAATACCCCAGAATGTATAGAAAACCACTTACAGCAATTTAAAGCAAGTCTCTTCGACTCCAAAATCAGAAAAAATTACACCGGAAACAGAAAATAAAACATTCGTGTCGATTTTTTTAAGGACACGGCTTGTTGGAGTTACGGTAATACGCAGAAGAGAAGCGAATTCTTAAAGCATCATATACACACACCATATCCTAAATCGCCATCACTCAGAAAATGTTTAATTAGCATATAGGATCTTTTGCCAACACGTTGTTTCTATGGGTTGTTGATTGATAATTCTACTGATAGAAAGTATGTAGCAAAGTTCACTGTGTTACCACGTCTGAGTATCATATTCCTCCGGTTAGGGAATTTTAAAACGACTGTTTTTAATTATACTAGAGGTTTGCGTAACAGTGTCTTGTCAGTGACAATGAGCACTCGTCAGTACATTATATATGTTAATGTAATGGACATACATTCAATGGTTTCATTTTTAAAAATCCCAGGTCACTGTAACAGATTTAAAGAGTGTAGCAGATGTGATAGTCTTACGGTAATCGCCTGTCCAAGCCGCCGATCATAATATAGCATGGACGGCGTTTCGGCGTATCACGCGTATACTTTTACGCGAAACCACTTGACTTATTCATATTATATTTATCTACAAAAAGAACACACTCTTGAAACTAATTTTTTTTACAAAACTTAACACGCTTGTTAGAAACATGGTTTTCGTGCCTCTCAAAATGGTAAACAATGCGTTTTTTTTAGACTGTTGTAACTTCGAAAATATTACCCGAATTCTTAAAATGTAAAGCGCGAGGTCTTCGTACTATCCAAAAATAAAATGTTAGGCGCACAGCTTAAGGGCGTTCAAGTGGGGAAAAATTCATAATTTTATATTTGTATTAAATAGTGTTAGTTTTTTAGACATTACTTCACAGAACATTAACATCTAACGGAAAAAAATTAGCTCATCTAGTTTTCCCGTAATGTCACTTCAAAGTCAAAATTTGCATATTTTTTCTTCATACAAAACTTGAAAACCAGTAAATATAATGAAATGGAAAAAATCTCATCAAAACTACACGTCGCCGTCTACGGCTTGAAGCATATACAAACACATTATAACATATTTCTGTGTTTAAAATAAATTTCTAAATGTACCAAAAAAATTTAAATTTTGAAATTTTTTATTTAACATAAACATTTTTTGTAACGGGTTTTAAATGCTACAGGCCATAGACAGTAACGCGTAGTTTTGATATGATTTTTTTCATTTCTTTATGTTAACTGGTTTTCAAGTTTTGTATGAAGTAAAAATACGCAAATTTTGACTTTGAAGTGCCATTACGGGAAAAC
>PNEQ01121751.1:0-13803 GCA_003012365.1 Medauroidea extradentata | reverse complement strand
TCTCATTTCTCTGGTATAAAGTTCTGTAGCTTTATTTTCTCCTTTAAACCTTACTGCACAACAAGGTATCATTGTGGGAGTTGAAGAAAATAAAAATAAGAATATAATTCATATACGTAAAATAATAGATATTCAAGTAAGACTAATATCACATCACCTTGGAATTCAGACTTTGTAAGGGATCCTCAAGTTTCTACAACTAAGGGATATTTTTACCCTTCTGTCTGCTGCGTAACCAAGGCAGCACATGTTGAATTAGTATCATATCTAACAACTGAAGCCTTTCTGGCGACCTACAAATGTTTTATTGCACATATAGGGCTGTCTTCTAATGTGTTTAGCGAGCGGGACCAATTTTATAAATGCTCACTATCTACTACAAGACCTACAACAAATCATATTGTCACATTACCAGCAGGCTGTTAATGCACCGAGACCCCTGGGGGTGACATGGCACTTCAACCAGACAGGAGCTCCTCACTCAGGCGGGCTATGAGAAGCTGAAGTCAAGTCCTGAAAAACTCATCTGGCCCAAGTCAATGGGGAGCAAGTCCTTACATATGAGGAGCTGTACACAGTTTTAGTACAGTTAAAAGTTGTGCTGTCCTAAATTCTCGTCCCGTATGTCCTCTGAACTCTGATCCCAACTATCTGATGCCAGGATACTTTTTGACTTTGGAGCCCCTAGTGACATTGCCCAAACCAAACCTGTAACTACTAGATCTAAATATTATTGTCACCGCTGGCAGCTTGTTCAATCTATTCACCAAGATTTCTGGCAACAGTGACATAGGGATTATCTGCACACCCTTCAGTAGCGTAACAAGAACTAAGTGGGCAAGGCAAGTTTGATCACCGGTCAACTAGTCCTCATCAAGTAGGACTGGCTTCCACCCCTGCAGTGGCAGCTGGGACGTGTAGTGGAGCTGAGCTGCATCCTGGACGGAACAGGGCCCGGCTGTGAAGTTGTGCCCACTTCAACCAATAACTTATTAAAATATGTTATTTCAAGGTGGGTGGGATGTTGAGAATTTGTGTTTTGTTAGTGTACACATTTTGGAAAAAAAGAAAACCCAGTTGTGTCTAACACTATAAATTCATATTTCTGTGCTACCAGTGGTGATGGTGCCATGTTTACTGCTATGGCCAACTTCAGAACTTGCTCCTGTGTAAGTCAGGATGGTGGTACATAAGACATTGTAATGTTTAATTTGTATAACACAGTCCACTTACATAAATACAATTCTTGTTTAGAAAATGCATACAAAATTTTTATAAATTTGATGATTTTTGCTGAATTCATTAGTTTTTAACAATTATTTATTCAACACTGATAATTGTTGTGTCTAAAACATACAGGTATACAGATATGGATATAACATTTTTACATTTGTGTTAAAAGTAAGGTTCAGGTAGATCAATTAGCATCCGAGAAAATGAAACACATGCATTCATATTTGAGGATTTCTCTGACCTGAATTACTACTCATGAGTGCACCATCTACCTGAAGTTGTTTTGCATGTTGGAGGTTCAGAAGTGAAGGAGCAATAAGAGCTAAATGTGCAATGGTTCCATTGTCACTGGAACGGGAACATTAAACTTTCACCCTGTTATTTTATTGGTGAAAAGTTTGTATGCATGAAAGTACATTGTAGAACTCTACGTTAGTTTTGTGTCAATCTGAGCAGTAATTTTGTGAGTTTTTTTAGCCATGAGATGAAATAGTGTTTCCAATGCACATACTATTTTGAAAGTACTTGAAAGTTCTTGTCTTTTAGGAAAGGTGCATTGCGAATATGTACAAAAGTTTTGAAAATAAATGTGAATTTCTAACCAGCCACAATGTAGATCCACAATCGTGTTGTGACGAGTCTGCCGACTCGCATGGGACAGCTAGATGGTGTTGACACAAACTGTCTCTGTTCTGAGCAGTCGGTGAAGTGACTCATCTCTCGGAACAGGCACAGTTGTTGCTGGTCGCACTAAATAAGACCTACTGCTCCCTTATTAGGCAGTCAGTTGTAGTGGGTCATTTGCCTGGGGAGACAACTGGCAGTAGTTGCTTAGTCAAACTGTCTTCTTAGTCAGGCAGTTCATTTTAACTAATGCTGCAGTTGTTGGGGGATACTACATTGAGAGGCTTTAACTCTCTCGGTTTCGGATACACTTGCAAGTAAGATGATTACATTTGAATTTAAAAAGAAAAAAAAAACTATTTTTAAATACAATTCCGATCGGTTAATTTGAACATTGTGCGTTTACAACTCACTTTTCCATAGACAAATAAAAACTGAAATTCAGATGTGTTCGTCCAAGAATATAGCAGTAATCACAACTTCATACAGCCTAATGGAAGGAAACAAGAAAATATTTATCATGCTAACTCATATTATGAATAAATATGAATGAAAAACTGATGGGGCATGTAATGTTGCCCTCCTATTACGCCATCGAGTCCATGGTCTCCTTCGCCCGCACCGCTTGCGACCTCTCCACCATGCCATTGCAGCCCAGCTAGTGCTTTCAGCCGGCCTCTTTTACACACCAGTGAAGTAGCTCAGGAAGAACACACTACGTTATGTACTAGTTTGGGGGGATTTATACATTGGGATCCAAGTTACTTTGAAATTTGTACTAAAATAATTTCAGGTGTTGAAGGTCAACCCAATATAGTTCTCAATAAATGTCATTCGTATTTTTATACCAGAAGAAACAGACAAAACACAATGATATGTTAGTTGGAAAAACATTCTGCATCCAGACAGATAAATAGGTCCACGGCACAATACCTTGACACTCAGTGCCCAGTTGCACACGGCTTTACCACTCACGATGCAACAAACAATAAGATTGCCGACCAGGCTGCATATCTGCACCCCCCCTCTACGTGCCTCCTCGAACCTGGACTTCGACCTGCTGGTTGAACCACGTCCAAGAGGAGGCTAACTCATTGCCAATGTGAAATTTCAAAAACCATAAATGCAAAGCCAAATACGAGGAAAAAATATTTAAAAAAATTCTTAAAATAGAATTCTTTTCAAATTGTGTCGAAACACAATACAAAACAAGTAAAAAATTGAACTGTAAAAAATGACTACTTCCACACTTACCAATTAAATTTCACTTAGTTTTTTATTTATTTAATTTGTGTCTAGAATCCCCAATTAATACATTTGATCCCACAGTATATAACCTTGAAACATCTCATATAACTTAGAACAATTAATTAGTGTTGCAAAAAATTATTAATAAAGTATTTTATAAAAAAAATTGAAATTAAAGTATGGTATAATCAAAATAGATGGGCTGCATGCTATGGCACATCACAATGTACGCGAGCTACTTCATGAAGCCTTTATGGTTGGCTGGCCAGTTGTGAACAAAATTTTTGGGATATAAGATTTTAGAACAACTAATCAACGTTTTACTTTAAAATAAAAATAAAAAAAAAACTTTGGCTAATTTTTTTCATAATATTGAATTCTGGTGTATTGCGTTAATATGCAATCACCTTATAATTTTGCGTTTAGCTATAGATTGTTTAAAAATGCCTTGTCAACAATAATAATTTAAAAATCTACTCTGAAAACTAGTGATCACTATTTGGCTACTGGAATAGTTGGAAATAGTCTAATATTCATGTTCAGTTTATTGAGTGTTACTACTTTCTGTGAACTGTTGGTAACATTGTTGTGTGATGTGTTTTTCCAGCTTACGTGAAGAGCAACACTATTGTAGGTGATGCAAACCATGCGACGGGTGTTGTCCTAGCAGAAATAGTAAAGGCCAACATCCCAGTGAAGAATGGTGTAGTACACCTGATACACCGGCCCCTTATGGTTGTCGACACTACCGTGCAGCAGTTCCTCGAGGTAAATATTGAACCACACAGGACATGGCATCTAGGAGTACCAGTGGAAGTGCCTGTCTTACCATAGTCTTTCTCCGCCATAAATGTCTCAAGCCTCTTATCTGTGTAATGGCTAGTGCATAATATATGAGCGAAAGTTTAAGGCCCTTGCCTGCCAAACTTGCAGCTACTGAGTTTAAGTGGCGAATCAATATTAAATTTAACTATTTCTTAATGTATCAGATTAAAAGGTAGTAATGTGTGTGTGTGCTTTTAACCATCAAAATATGATAAAGTAACATGGTTAAAAAAATCCTTTATAAGAATACTCCTTAAGAAATTTGGTGTTTCAAAGAGTTATGGTGTCTTTAAAATTGGTCCATTGTGAATTAATTAATTTTGACATTAATTCGTTATTTAAACTTTTAGCACTGCAAGCTTGATAGGTGGACGTAAATTTTTTTGTGGTAATTTATGTGCAAACCTCTCTTAAAACATTATTTTGCTGTGATGTGACGTTAGATGAAAATAAAGGTTTCACTTTTTCCTGATCTTCCTTGATTCTGAAACATCATCAGTGATAAACAGGTATTAACCATGAAAATTTCCCCATTTATACACTCTTCAAAACATTATAGTGTTCTGTTTACTTTCGTGACTGACTGCTTCTAGACTCGACCTCTCTGGTTGTGTACATCTGGTGTTACGTGTGATTGCAATAATAAAAAACCAGTCGGTCAGTAGTGTAGAAAGTGTACGTGAAAGCTCAAAGAGTTTTCTCACTGTCCTCACTATTTGTTTCATTCTGATTATGATACTCCTAACGTCTCGTATACACAGCTGGCTCTTGAAGCATGGCACACAACCATACATACACAGTAACCTCTCACTAGCATAGCTACCAGCCTAACAACACACAGTTACACTAGACAGTCATCTTTACTTATGCTGTTCTCTAATATTATTCATACATAACAGGCTCCTCCCTTCTTAAAATCACACAAAATCTTTAAGCCTCCTGGGAGGATAACGCTGTCGTTGAGAGCGCTGACATGACTCCGAGCTATCCACATCACATTGTAGTGGATCCAATCCTCTTGATCCTGTGGTCCCGCCTCGATGCGGAGACAATTCTGTAGAGTCTACAGACTTATCAGTTTCTACTGAGTGTCTTCTTGTCCCAGTCTCTTTAGCTGTGCTTCCTAGCCACTGCAGGTCTTCCAGCAAACCCTCTGAATGGTGATGAACCTCTGGAACTTGCAGAGTCATCTTCTTCTGCTTGTCATGTAGTCCCAGAGTGGTCCCTGAGCAAAGCAGATGTACCAGATGGTGGCGCTGGCTGTGACATCTCCATCGGTGGCTGATCCACTCTGTGCCAGAACTGGTCTACATGCCTCCGATAGTGATGCCCCTGTTCGTTTTTCACTCTGTAAATCAAGTGGCCTTCAAGTCTCACCATCCAACCTACTATCCATTTTGGCTCCTGTGACTAATTACGTAGCCAACAAAGTACGGTTTGAATTTGGAAAGCCGAAAGATCACTGCAAGAGCCTCCTTGCTTAGTTGCATGCAGCCAATTCGTGAGTACTTATTTCACCACATGTCACATGAAAATTATAAGTTACTACTAATAATGTGTTTTTTATGAACATGCACATTATGTCTTATGATCAAAACAGACATTGAAAAAGTATGCAAACAGTAGTTATACAATAACAAGTTGGCTTACTCGTTATTAACATCCCTAACAAAACTGATTAAGTATGTTCACATTATACTTGTAGTACTTAGACACAGTTTTTTTTTATTCTTAAAAGCAAGTGATAATTTTCAAATCCACAAAGCTAGTGTTAGTGAGTGGAAGAGAGAGGCAGTGGTTACAGTAGATAAATAATCACTGTTTCTCTTGCAGTTCTGTCCCTTACCATCTACCCTCTACATCTACGCTTATCAGATAACCGATACTGCTGTCTTCCAACTCCACATCCTGGTTTCGGTCAAGTGTTAGGTTTTCAAACTGCCGGAGAACTTGTAAAAAACTTTCAATGTTGTGTTTAGGGTAAATGCTGTAGTTTGAAATCATTCATAACCTCGACGTAACGAATTAGTGCAATGTCTCAACTGATTTTTTGAATTTTGAACTTCGCTCTAAATCAGGATCCTAAAAACCAGGGCTGAACCCACTGGGGATCGAGCCCGAGTTGCCTAAGTGAGAGGCGAGAAGTCTGACCCCTCTGCCACTGCAGGTCCTTCCAGGCTCACTCTGTAATAGTAATTAGTCCTAAATATTATTTTCTGTTGATGTATGTAACACAGCTTTCTCTGTTGTAACAATGACATTACGTATTTTAGTTACACATAATTTTATGTATTTCTTACAAAACAATACGCATGGGGAATACAATCATAATAGTTACTTTGACGAAAATATGCATTTCGTTATGGACATGTAGGTATAATCAACCTTTACCTTTTCAAATTGTGAAAAAATTGGTACCATTATTTTATATGAGGGCGGACAAGATGCACATAAAAAAAATGGAGGGGAGGGTTCACAGCGAAGCCCGCATCAGGTACCAAGAACCCTTAGTACGCCACTGGTTCTGTTGCCACCCCAGGTACCAAGAACCCTTAGTACGCCACTGGTTCTGTTGTATACTTTTTTCGCACTCCTACTTGCATTGGTGCACGTACTCCCATACTCATTCATTTGTGGTGTTTCGCAAATCTGCCATGTTCTTTCATTTTCCACCAATTCAGTTTCCACCACATATTTGAAGGTTAGTTTGTCCTTGGCCAACAGTACATGCTGCATTACTGTGTCCCTGATTAAACACACTGAAAAATTGTGCTTTATATATCTAAGATTAGGAAAACTGCAATTGATTCCCCTTCATGCTAGTCCCACGTTAGAAACTTGAAAGTTTCTACTTCTTGCTCTGTTTCGGCTCAAAATGGTCTGTAAGCGTTGCAGACACGTTCCCGAGCGACATAGCATCTGTTGCTTTAGGAGACGATGACAATGTAACAAGATTATACAGTTCCGCCCCACACATGGTGAAAGACACTGCACGCTTTGTCTCTTCATTGTGAATTTTATTAGCTACAAAATAAAACTGTAGGCGTTCGCTTTAAAGTTTCCATGTGTTGGTCTGGTGCAAACTCGCCAACTGAGCTGATAAAATCCGTTAATCTGGTTGTAAACCCGACTTTTATCCTCTTCACCAATGTTACAATCTGATTATGATACACTGAACACCTCGCGTACAGGCCCCACGGCTGGCTCTTGAAATATGGCACACAACCATCTATACACATTAGCCACTCACTAGCATAGCTACCAACCTAGCACCACACAATTACACTAGACTTAACCATTTTTGCTTACAGAATGCTCTAATATTATCCATACATAACACTAAGTAGAGTTTACTCACTATCATTAATAGTTTGGTACAGAAATTTCATAGCCATGACCTTGAAGAACTGGTTTGTTCTTTTGTGTTTTTTTTTTTTAATTGCCATTAAAGGTATTATGTTGCTTTTCTGAAATTGAGTTTTGTTTATAATGTTCAAGTACAAACAATGGGATCACAAAATCATGTTAATGTTACCCATTAATCAACAAGCTGTCTTTATTTATTGACTTACTCTACAACTCGTGTTCTACACTATTCCATAACCGCCATCTTACAACACAATCTCTAGCTGAGCTCACTACTACTGCTGCCAATATCCACACACTGTCAACATCCTCACTCAGTAATAACCAACTTCTACAACATATTTTTAATTAATAAACAGTTACATTGATTATCATGGTATTAGAACATAATTCAGACAAACTTCGTAAAATCTTTCCCATATCTGTATGTTTAGTCATACGTATCTTTTTTTAACCTGCGCTGAAATTAATACTGAAAGCTAGAAGTATGGTGTCATTCAAAGAATAACAAGCTGTGTCTGACATGCAATACTATTTTATATTTTAAATGCTTGTGTAACTTATAGGTATTAGATACCTATGTAATCTGCTCTGAACAGAGCTCATATTCTCAGTCACTTAATGTCTTCTAAGTACGGTTGTTTTAGTATGTTCAACGAGCTTCACATAGTTTTATTCTGTGGAACTCTGAAAACAATTTAATTATACTAGAAACTATATCAACAGTTATTGCCTTTTATGGTCATTCTTTTCTGTGTCAATATTAATAGGTAATACTGATGATGTTTCTGATTATGAGGAGTAAATGAGATCTACAGTATTTCTTCTAATAACACACACTTAGGCAAAATGTAATACACTTATGAGAGATAATAATAATAATAATAATAATAAATGCTGAAAATATTGTTTTAGCATTTATTCACCAGTAAAGTGTACTGTGGAAGTTGCGTGATTTTCATGTATCTTTTGCTTTGTAAGTACAGTTAGTAGAAATAGTGACATGAAAATAAGTTTTAGAAATTTACTGTGAGATTTAGCAACTAACATTATTGTTTAAGCAACCAATTTTTTTTATAAATAAGGTTTTCAGCTGTCAAGAAATTCAAGATAAAATAATGGGAACAAGAGGTGTCATTTCACTGACTGGTTAGTCATAACAATGTTGACATCTTAATTTTTGTGGAGGCGGAACAAATGTGCCGAGCTGTCCCATTGCAATAACTTCCAGCTAATGTCCCAACAACTAAAAATCTAATCAAAAGGTTATGTAATTAAGAAAGTGTGATTATTTTTGCTATGTATGTAGTTTGTTGCGTGAGGATATTTAGGTACAGTACTTTCATTATGAGAAGTTCACACACGTAAACATCATCACAGCAAGTTTTGGAATCCTTGCAAGATGTTCTTGGCCGTAGGCGGGAATGTCTGTTATCAGTTTCTTACCCCTAAATTCCAAAACGTTACACCTTAATACAAATGAGTAGGTATTATAAGAGTAAAGCCAAATTAAAGTAAACATGCATTTTGCTGCTGAAAAAATTTTTTTATACTTGCGTATAGAATTATACTTAATATACTTATTGGAAGTGGGATACAACACTTTTAAGTTGCAGTATACAAGAAATCTTTTGTGTAGTGAACAGAGATGTGAAGAACAATGCTTTGCCAGTTGTTGTGGAAGATTTGCTTAGTCGGTGCATTTATATGTTGAATACAATTTTTTTTTCACAACTGTTAGAAAATCCTTACTGTAATTTTTTTTACATAAATTTCAAGTAAATTTTTCTCTTTTATACCTACCTCAAAAAGCACTAAATTCTTACGTTAACATAGACATTGTAGTAGTGTATTTGTTTGTGTTTTATTCAAATTTCCAACTATAAAAATCAATTTTGGTCTGTTTTTCATAAGCTACAGAATCCATGTCTATCGCGTATCACTACATCACACACTTATTTAAAAGAGAACGTATAAAATTTTACAGAATATATTTTATAATGATAAGAGGGTACTTTAAACAAATATATGTGTGTTTCTTTGGTTACAGTAGAGGTGTATATTTCTGATATAATGAACGTAATATAGTTTTTAGATTTCATTATTCTTAAAATAATATTGCCACTTAATTTTCATTTCAAATTTTTACATCATACAGAACACTGATTTACTTGAACTTCAGTAATAAAGTTTTGTTCGGTACTACACATACACTAGACCTGGACCCCCAAATTTACGAATACTCATGGTTACATTCACCAGATTCATAAAAATTTCTACATTAGTTAAATTGATATGGCTCCATTTTGTCCCCCACCCTTTCATAAAATTTTAAAATAAAATTTTATTCTGTAAAGTGCCATTAGTTGGGCCGAGATTTTCATAGCATTTTGCAGGAAAATAACACATGTAATAATTGAAGTACATATTTATGTAAATAGCCAGACATCTTCCAATCAAAAGCATACTTCTGAGCAGTAGATATGACTAACGATGTGTGAAGCAGTGATTTCTTTCTTCTGAGCGAAGTATAACAGTATTTTTCCTTGGAAGTCGAGTTGAAGTAGAATATTTTATTATTTCTTGCATTTCACTACTTGAAGATTCAAATGTGTCTTTATATTGATCTGGACGATTAGTTTTCAGGTGATTATGTAATGTCTTTGATTTGCCTAAATAGTAAAATGGAATACATATATAATATTATGCAATGGAGAGAAAATTAAAACTAACTACATTTTTGCATTTAATTTACACTTTATTTCATTAACACTCAGTGTTACCAGTTGGTTTATTGAATTTTTTTAAGCAAATTTAACACACTGCTTCTGTTTTAAGCGAAACATTTAAGTGAAGCCAAATACTGCTTTTTTTTTTTTTTACAAAAAGTTGTTGTTCTGTCTCGGGAGCATAAAAGTGGTTATTTCTCTCATGAACATTAAAGTGGTTGTTTTGTCTAGGGAGCATAAAAGTGGTTATATTGTCTCAGGAGCATAAACATTGTTTGGTTAACTTCAAAGCTTTGAACCATTCTCAAAGCGAATAGTCGGTACCTTAATGTTCGATTCGACTTCGAATTTTGGAAACTTCACACATCCCTAGATATGACTGACCCGTGTTCCAGAATAAATATGAGAACAATGAGCACTGAGTGCCTTCTTGCAAGAACATAGTCTGAATTCCATGGTGTTGGTCTGTAAAATAAGGCAACTGTTAAAAATACATTTACTATATCAGTAGGCAGACATCTTCCAATTGAAAGCACACGTCTGAATGGTTTACATGACCGACCCTGCCATAAAAAAAACTGAGCTCTTGTGTGCCTTTTGGTAAGTCCAAGTCTGTTTTAAATTTTTTGCAGAAAACCAGTTGATATATTAATAAAATAGTAATTTACACCAGTAGATATAAGCCTTCGAAACAAAAATGTACATGAAATTGGGAGCTGCAGTCTCCTGTTGTCACCAAAATTATTTTAATGAACTGGTACACATATACTAGGCATGCGTTAGTAGCCAGCGCAAAGCCCAAATGTTAAATAATTCTCCAGAGTAAGAAGGAAATAACAGATGTATTTATTCATTTCATTGTTTTGTATTACTTCAGCATTAACTTAACTATCGTCAAACCAATCCCTCCACGTGTGCTAGTAAGTTAATAATTAAAATAATGTACCCATGGTTGTACGCAAACGTAGGCAGAAGTCACATACGGGATTAATAGATAGTGCAACTGCATGACACCATTCACAAGATGGTTGATAAATAGCACCACCACAGCATATGCGTACGTTACGCCATGTGAAAATGTCATTTTTTGATGTATTTAAATAAAATCTTCAAAATTTCATATGTAAGTGTTTGCAAGGAATTGTTTTCACAGTCAGTATGATGCGTAAAAATAAATTAGGAGTTCCAAGAATATGCAATACATGAATTATAATTTAATTTCCAGAATTTGACATAGCCGTCGTGGCATGAAAGTTTTAAGTGTGACTGATAGGTAGAGTGATCATCTCTTATGTTGATGTGAAAGGCAAATTTTATGAAACGTACTGTTCAAACAAATTATACATTGAGCTTTTTTTTATACTGTGTTAAAAGAAGCAAAAAAAAAAAATTCTGCTATTATCAAGGGAGGCCATGCAAGAATCTAAACTGTAGTGGACATTTACTGTAGGCACGAGGTGAGAGAAAATACATGGTGATGTTGAGAAATAGCGTAGAAAAAGGTTACACTGCTGTTGAATGAGTGTTTGCGAATGTGCCGAAACACTGCTGCTGTGTGAAGTAACGGCAGGGGAAGTAGCCTGGCTTGGCACAGGCAGCGATAGCACACAGTTTTTAAACTTGTCAATGCCAAATTTTTTTACTGATTCTTACAATTTTAGTTTTGTTATCTAAGTTTGTCAATTGCCAGGTTATAATTGCAACTGTACAACTGATATTTTACCACTGTAAATTTTTTAAACATTTTTCAGTGTAATCGACAACAATTATTTCATAGAATTTTGTTATTTTTTTGGGGATTCCTGAGAGTGTATTCGTAAAATTGCTGGCTTTGTAACCACAGTGTTCATAAAATTAGGGGTCTAGAATACTTCATATTTTTAGTGCTGAGCTGATACCGATATCTGACAGGAAATATTGGAAGAAATTAAAACTTTGTTTCATACTAAGGTTCAAAACGAAACACACATTACACACCATAATGGCTTTGCGGACCTCCATTTATAACTAGGGACATGCTTCTTGTTTTTTATTTCACACCAAAAGGACCAAAAGGTCATGTTCCTTTTTATGGTAATGAATTGTTAAATTAATGTTATATGGGGAAAAAATATTTTTCTTTAAAATATATAATAATTAAAAATGAGTTTTGATAAAGATTTGGAAACTCATCAATATAATAAACATTCTTTCAAGTTATCTGTTTTGAAATTTTACATTTGTGATACCTAGCTACAACTGTAATATGCCTTTACCTTGATGCTTACTGCCGTGCTAGGCATCCAAGGTTGCAAGTAAGATTGCTGAGTGTTAGCAGTGCATATCTCTAGAAGATCTTTAGGGCAGAGAGCATGAGAGATTCCTATGGTCCTTCTAGAGAAGTTCGTAAATTAGAGCTATCCTCGACCAAGCGAGTGACTACTAGGTGAACCAACAAGGACTATTAAAGGGCTTTCTACAATAGTGCAATACTGCAACAGCGCAATAAAAATTACTAGTTAATCAGAGGTGAGGTCGCTTCCAATGAAGACACGTACGACTGTGGTAGAATGTGCTCTAATGCATCTGCAATTGTTGCTTGCAAACAGAAAGAAAAGAAGAATTTTGTAAATAAACTAAGGCAATTAGGAGGAAGAAGAATAATATCATTGTAAACAAACAGAACATGATGTAGATGTGAAAGGAACTAGACTTCGGCAAGATGTCAAGTCTATAAACAAACCAGTGTGCTAATTGCTAATTTACGCCTTCATTTATCTCATTTACCTTCCATTTTTGCTAGAAGCCATTGTGAGGGTTGTAATACTGTGCTGCTGTCACAGTATTATAAAATTGAGCGACAAAATGTCACATCTAGCAATCGCAAATCACAGATTGTCCTTAACATGTTTCGTGCATGTAATTTTTCTCCCCCATAAAAAGAATAACAATTACCTAATTTAGTTACAAATGATCAGTATTTGTGTTTGTGACTGTCGAAGACTAAACAATCAATTTCTCAATACAAACGTTACTAGTAAACACCACTTCTCAGTACTGTCATCACTTAAAAAATGTAGTGAATTCACTTTATTTGCTGAAAAATATAAAAGTTTGCGTAAAAATTTGCTTTATTGCAAATGTGACAGGTGCATGTCCCTATTTATAACAATTATGCATTATTCAGCCACAATAGGCTATTTATATGTAAAACATTCTGATCAAAACATTATTTATAATAAATTTCACTGTCACAGTGAATTTTTTTTTTAAATATTTGTTCACCTAAAGTATTTCAAACGGAAAATTTTTTTAGAAGTACTCTTGTATTTTTTATCTAGCATTTTCTGACCTATAGGTAAACAAAAAAGGGAAACTTATTCATCTGCATTGCAACAGCAATCAATTCACACACCCCAAGTCCTTGTAAGCAAGAACAAAGTGCACAATCAATTGTTTTGAACATGTAAATGAAAATGGTATCATGCAGTCGTGACACATATCTCAATGTTTTTGTTATTGTAACTCATGATACCAGCAAAGTGTAATCTCACAAATGTATACAGTTTATTTTAATGTTATTCTTGCATTCCATCAGGAAATGTTGCATTTCATTTACTAGGGACATTGCTTTTTGTCTCTTGCAATCATTTTTGTGAATTTAACATTTTTTCTGCTAAATCTAAGGGTTTATGCGTGTATATGTGTCATATATATATATATATATATATATATATATATATATATATATATATATATATATATATATATATATATATATATATATATATATATATAT
>PNEQ01121750.1:0-21196 GCA_003012365.1 Medauroidea extradentata | reverse complement strand
GACAGTTCCATGTACTCAAGTTTCTTGTGAAAGAGTCTTTTCCAAACTAAAAATTGTCAAAAACAAACTAAGAAATTCTTTAGGTCAGGATTTATTCAGTAACTTAATGCTTATGAACTGTGAGAGAGACTTATTCAAAAATGTTAACAAAAGTAACATCATAGATGATATCGCATGTACTAGTGACGAACTCAGAAAATAATTAATAGTATGACTATGCATGTTCAGAGAGAATCTTTTCATTACAAAGAAAAATTAAATGTTTCGAAAATATAACCATTTCAACATCAATTTCCACTGAATTATGTGGTATGCTATATAAGGTGTGCTTTGCTCTCTATTTAGCAGTAGAATTATGCAATTATATCATCTAATGTATAACTATATATTTGTATAAAACATTATTCCACTTATTTTATAAATAAATATAATTTGTTAGTATAATGCTACTAGTGACTAGTGTACAATTTTTCTCGGTAATCCAATATGAAATATTTACTTGGTTGGGGGGGGGGCCCCTTCAGACAAATTTTGCCGAGGGCCCAGTGGTCTTCCAGTCCGACACTGCTATCCAGCATGGAACACAAAGACAAGCTGTCATTACTCGGATGCGTGTCATGTTGACCATAGACGGACGAGGACATCTAGTGATAATTAATTATTATTTACTCAACCAAGAGCATCAAAATGTGAACCAGTGAATTAAGCAATGCTGCACTGCGTCTGGAATAAACATGACCAAAAAAATTCCAGACAATTTTTTTTAAAATCCCTGACTTTTCCCTGATTATTCCCTGACATACAAAATTCCCTGACAATTCCCTCTTTTCCAGGTTTTCCAGGTCGCTGGACACCTTGTCTGATCAGCCCTATAAAGATGCCACCTAAGCCAGAACCTGCACCATACCCCCGAATCATCCATCTCAAACGCGAAGCCCAGGAAGAACCTAAGTGGCTTTGCAAAATGAAGTGCCACCTACTAAGAGAACCATTTAAGGTGTGTGGACACTGACCTACCCAAGAGTAAGAGGAAAGATTGTGCCTGAGCCTGTTACTCTATATCCACGCTCTTCACCCTGGGGCTCCACTCTTTCGGGCATGCCATAGATCCCAGCTTCCCTGACACCCACTAACCCCTTCAGGGCAGAGTTTTAATTTTTTCCCGACTGGAAACTATCAAATTTAAAGTACGGTAGGCACTAAAATATCAAAATCATGTGTGAATGCTGCACTTGCTTTCCTGGGATTGCTGTCCAGTTGTGTAATGATATTCAGTCTAACAGCAAGGGAAAACAAATGTCCTTTTTTACCTGCGCTATTCATTTTAACTAAACAGGTACTTGAATAAACATAATAAGAACTTGTACAATCCAACTGAATGTTAACATAACTAAAGCTTTCTAACCTTTTTTGCGAGGAAATAAACAAGACAAGGAAATTGTAAAAAATTTGCTTAAAAAAATTAAATTCAAAGAAAATAGCAGAAAAAGGTATTGCATTTATTATGGCTGCAAATGGTTACAGTTATTTCTCGAAAACTGTACTGCCGCACATGGTTTGTTTGTTCTAAAAATATACGTTGCTGCCCCTTCCTACCGCTCAGCGCGATGGCCAGCTGGCCGGCCCGAATGCCCCTTTCCGTCCCCTTTTTCACCATGTGCACGCGGTAACTTTTTTGCCACTGATTTCTCATGCCCTTGGATACAGTAGTCTGTCTTTGTGCCTGTGATATTGCGATTTTACATCGTGTTCATTTAAGCTTTATTACGTTTTCTGTTTTGTTAACTAAATGCTATTAAATATAATTACCATCATGTAATTTAATGATATATAAACTGTAATGTTTATAAATCATTAATCTTTTAACAAGTGAAAGCAGGACAGTTCATAATTGACACTACCAAACGTCGGGTGCATGTCTCAGATATGTGTGGCATAGGGCTGTACGACACATTACAACAGCGCGTCTGGTGTGAGTCACTAGCCTGCTCGTGCCCACACACACACATGCAAGCACAATCAGCTCGAACGTAAGTAACAGCTGTGGATACACTTGTATACGTTGGTGAAAAGAAAATGTGAAACAGCATTGTGTAGGTTTCAAGTTGTTCTGCAACTGTGTTACCAAAGTTTATTAACAATGATCAACATCTTCATGTTTGTAATTGTTTACTGTTGGTGAACATATTGAAACCGAGTATCAAATCCCTCTATGCACATTGGTGAAGTGTGTAAATAACTCGTGCAGAGGGTAGAATCATTATACAAGCAGAATATTTTCACACTGTCGGCAGAACTAGGAGAACTGCAAAACGAAGGGAGTAGTGTCATCATCAGATCCCATCTGCTGAGCGTGTGAGTGTCAGGAACTGTGACTAGGTAGCGGTCAACAGTGGCACAAGTGACATAGGTTAGACACGTCGTGTATGTTGTTTTCGAACTAACCAGTTTCCAGATAGGTCTTTGCGAACGTGTGTGTGTGTGTGTGTGTGTGTGTGTGTGTGTGTGTGTGCGTGTGTGTGCGTGTGTGGGGTCGCTCGCTGCCAAGACAAGCCAGGAGTCAAACTGCTTTATCAAAACGTATGTTGTGCCAACTAGAATTACCGTTGCCGGCAAAGTTTGTGCCTAATATGTATATCGAAGAAAAGTCTTAGATGTCAACCATGACATACTTTCATCCAATTGAAATATTTTTACAATTTCAATCAACAACATTGCCATAGTAACTTGTAAATACAGTAACCCTCGTTTTACGGACTATTTAGGGGGAGGTGTGGTCTGGTAAATCAGATGTCCAGTAAATCGCGAAGTACCAAAATCAGCACATGAAAATTGACAAGCAGATAGATTTATAGCAGTGTGATACGCGTAGTAACTCAACGTGTTTGTTGTGGTCAAATCGCTGGAAGTGGGTGAGGGGGAAGGTTTGTGCTGACTGGCGGGAGTAGAAAGATAAGCATGTGCCTTTGTCCGCTCATTGAGATAACCACGTGCGGTGGGCGGGGGAAGAGTAGAAGGAGAGGGACAGGAGGCAGATTGCTATCAGCTTGAATTCATGTTACGTGGCATGGTAACATGTGACACATGAACTTGAGCTACAGCTTTGTATTTCACAGTAAAGTGTTTATTTACGAAATATATAACAAATAAAAATGTCCATCTAAACTACCGCTGTTTGCATCGCGACGCAGTATCGTATACCTTGTCTGTGAGATAATAATCTAGCCGCCGTCCTTGAGAATTTCTGAAGGGCAAGGGATGGAAATGCTGAGCGTGAGAAAGGCATGTGTTGCGCTAGTTTGTCCGCAGCAGATTTTATCTCTCTACACTTCCCACATTTACACTGCACGAGCGTTGTTGAACATACATTGCCTCGTCGTGTGAAGATGCGTTAGCAAGTTTCACGTGTTTCCTAGGTCCAACAGTGCCATTTTTTTTGTTCATCATATTTCAACACATAACTATTCAACTAGTTTTTTGCTTTACCAATGTCCGACTCGGTTTGTTTCTTGACACCATAATCATCACACAACTTTGCTACCGAAACACCGGCCTTCTATCTTTTATATTAGTTCAAATTTTTTGCTTGACTTAAAAGTTACTCTAGGGTGTATTTCTTTTCTGTCCTGTTGCAGACACTTTTTCATTTTAAAAAACGCATAATCTTTATCGCGTACATCAACTGCGTTAAAAACTCACGTAGACACGACAGTCGTTCTTGTCCGGACATGTCAAAACACTGATGAGCAGATTGATTAGCTCTTTACGCTGCTATCTGTGCGCGCGCCTGATGTCGCTCACTAAAGCACAACAACCAGGTAGGTCTTGCGCTGTTGATCTTACAGTTCAGTAAAAAAAAATTCAGGTAGACAATCATTCTTGACCGGACACGGCACGTAACCCGATGCGCGATTAAAAATAGCTCTGTCTACCGTCTTATGCGGCTATGTGTGCGCGCGCCTGATGTCACTTACCAAAGCACAATAACCAGGTAGGTCTTGTGCTGCATGTGACAAGTAGACCAGACGGTGGAATAATTTTGTATCGCCAGATTTTGTCCGTTAAATCCGAAGTCCGCTGAATGGAGGTCCGATAAAACGAGGGTTTACTGTAGTTTCGAAACTCAGACATTGCTAGCACTTAATTTATGTTGCCGATGATATTTATGTTTCATTATCATGAATTCATGCTTGATGTTGAGCAACAGAAAGGTCGTATATGCACGAACAGAGTATCATTTATTAAAAATACGTCATTCGATTTTAAAAATATTACTATTTCAATAAACTTTATTGCGGCTTTCTTGCAAATAATTTCCAAAAACGGTTGTAGAGGGCGCAAGAATCTATATTGCCGGCGACGCTTTTGCTTAATTTTGAGCCAAAGAAAGGTCATATATCCGCATCCAGTGTATCTATTCATTCAAAACACTTCACTCTACTGAAAAATATTACTATTTCAATAATCTTTGGTGCTGTACTCTTGCAAACAACTTCCAAAAACAGTCCTTGCGGGCGCAAGAATCTATATTGCCGGCGACGTTTTTGCTTAATTTCGAGCCAAAGAAAGGTCATTTATCCGCTTCCAGTGTTTCTATTTATTCAAAATACTTCACTCTACTGAAAAATATTACTATTTCAATAACTTTTTTTGCGGCATTCCTGAAAATAAAATCCCAAAACGGACGTTGCGGGCGCAAGAATTTATGTTATCGGCAACGTTTATGACTTACATTGAACTAAACAAAGGTCGTAAATCCACTTCAATGGCATACTTTTAAAAATAATGTGTTTACTTTTCAAAATAAATGTGTATCATTTTATAAAAACACGTAATTTTTCCGCCAAAGACGAGTGAACACTGATTCAATGATAAAAAAATGGTCAGAGATCGCTGAAAGATTTTCAAAATTCTAGTAACGACCCACCAAAATAACGACCCTATTCCCGGGAGCCGTGAAGTGTCATTAAATCGGGAGTTAACTGTATTTAACTTTCTTTTCACCGCTTTCAAAACATTTTATTTACTGAAAAGTTCATGTCTCTATAGAATTAATCAATAGAGCATGCTGCACTACGGTGTGTTCTAATGGAGACGCGAAGCACTATAAGTGAATTAGTCTACCACCACTCTGTGGAGACTAGGTACCTAGATGCTCGTTCACTCAACAGCCGCTAGGATGAGGATCTAGGGGCGCTCTTGTTGCGCAACTCGTCACTTGCTTGGCGGTGTGTGCTTATCTCAAAGTCACTCCCGCTGCCAAAGTTTTCAACGAATTTTAATGATTTTTTTTTTGTTTCTCGGCGAATGGTTTAAGCTTAATTACGGTGAAATAAGTATATACTGCAGCTAGTGGTAGTATGTTTAGTAGACTTACATTATAATTTATATTAAATTTTATCAAAGTCACACAGATATTTCATTCGTTATTTTGTAATTTTTTGAAGGTTCCTAAGAATCCTTTCATTAAATCGATGTTTTCGTTATATGAGTGTATGCAAAATCGAGGCTCTACTGTACATTACAAGTGCTACAACACAAACCACAACTTTGTAAACAAAACGTGTTTTTACAAATAACTTTACTGTAGTTGTAAATTTTGTCAGGCCTGTATAAAATCAAATAAGCATTTATATATGCCTCAAAATGAATGTTATGTGAGATGTTTGTGTTACATTATTTGCGGAACAGTGCAGAATTTACTACCGAAAATTTGTATCATTGTTCTTATGGATAAACTGAAGGGACCACAAAAATCCTGCATTATTGAGAAGAAATTATAATAAACGGGGACATTATAAGCTGGTTCTACAGTATTACACTTTCTGGCCCCAATACGTATTGCAGTGACCTACAAATGTAAAAATTTTATGAACAAATTATATTCATGCTCTATCATCACAGTTTTGAACATATTATATTCATGCTCTATCGTAACAGTTTTGAACAAATTATATTCAAGTGCTCGGGACCGAAATTTTGTACTTCGAATTACATAACTTCGAATTATAGATTTTTTTTTTATGAGGTACAAAGTCTGTGTTTTTACACCCATTTTTACGGTAGTCTTCGAGAACTGTTAAGCATTCGAATAGAAAAGGGGAATAGTAGTATGAAGTAATTTGACCAAAAAATTTTGTTGCATTTTTCTTGGTCGTCATACGCTTGGTTTTTCTAGGTGAGCACTGTACTGCAAGTAACGCGCATCACGTCTACTAGGCTATCAGCAACTCTGCGCTTCCCCATCCCTGTTCCAGCTCTCGATGTCTGCCACGCATTGCCTTTGCCACAGCATGTGATTGTTATTACTGCCGTATTTGCCGGCATATACGACGATCCTGCACATAAGACGAGTCATTGCTTTTAAGGTACAAAATCTTGAAAAATATTTAATTATTAATTTTGAAATACCCGGCAGAAAAAAATTTTTTTCCTTTGCCAGAAACATGAATATCTTGTTTAAATATTTGTAATGCATTTATTACCGTTTTATAAATATCATAGGAGATACAGAAACCAATAACACGGGCACTACTGCCCTCAGGGCGCCTAAGAGCCAAGGAAATGCACAGCGACGGTGTGAAGTGTTCAGCCACTTCCCCATCTTGGTTAAATCTTTAAAAGGTATTTTTATTTTTTATTTAAATTTATATTATGTAAATCTTTCTTAACAGGCTATATGCCATTTTCAGGGTGAGTTTGTCAGGTGTCCGGTGTGATACAACAGAATTCAATAACCTAGTAATTGGGGACATGTTAATTTAAATTCACCTTTTCAAAATTTAAATATAAATATAGTCAAGGAATTTTGAAGTAGAGTCATTTGATTATTTTCCTGGCTTGTTTGGTTTCAAATTGACCACAGTAAAATTTTAATTATTTTTGTTGATATAACTTTTTCTTGTACTTTGACCAATTTTTGAGTTTTGGCAATTTTAGCTTATTATTAATTTTTCCCTGGTGAAGTGAGTAACTTCAGGTGTTGCAAGCTTCTCCAGGCTGTAAGATTTCTGGCGCCGACGTTGTGGTTGATCGCTTGCTTCATGGAATTCTCTCCATGACGTAGGTGATTGACGCACGTAGGTCAGCCATCACAGGGGGTTGCTTAGGGTTTTGCGCCGCGAAAGTAGTTCCGCTGTTGCGCACCTTTTGTCCCCAATTATATTATTTGTGTAGATAAATCATTTTATTTCAATGCAAAACCTATAAACGGAAATTTTGGAATCCTTTGTTATGTGTTTAAGTGTCATTTTGCGGGTTTTGTTGAATTTTGGATACTGTTGTATCACTCCGCCGTGTGCGCTATTTGTTGCCATGTCCGTTGCCGTGAGAGATCAGTTGAGGCCGGGCGCTGGCCCGAGGTGGTCGTTCGTTAGTTGTAGACAGTTGGTGCCGGGCGCTGGCCCGAGGCGGGCGTTAGTTGTAGGGCGGTTTGTGCTGGGCGCTGGCCCGAGGCGGTTTTTAGTTGTAGGGCAGTTACAACGAACGTTTCATCATTACCTTTTTTTTTTCCTTTTTTTTTAAACTCACTCTCAGACATGGTAACGCCGGACAGCTGACGTGTTTATTTGTGATGTGTAAATAACCGCCCTTTGTAAACATCTGTCAAAGTTACAGTAATAAATCAACAGTTGAATGAGTAAATGACTTGTTATTGGTGAAATCACGATGGTTAGTTAACCCTTAAGTTAAATCAAACTGAGCTATCCGGAGCACGAGCACTGCATAACATAACCTCAACACCTACGCCGAGTGACAACATTATCAATAGACCGCAGCAACAAGCAGAAGCAGACGCAAGAGGACGCGTCACAACGGTAACACGTGACCGGCGACAAAGTCAGTTCCCGGCCGCGGGCTGCAGCAGCTGCTTGCAAAGTCATCGCATTCCTGTACGTTGTTGTCACCCGAAAGCAATGTGTTTGGCGAGACAAAGGATCTCGGCACGCGCTCCAGATGTATCGATCGCCAAACGACGCTAGCTGCGATGCGTGGTAAAAATACGGGGCAGGGACACTCGTAAAACAAAAGTTAATCTTATACGTCGGCAAATGTGGTAATTTATAAATGCATGGTTTTGGATCTCTTACGTCGGCAAATATGGTAATTTATAAATGCATGGTTTTGGATCTCTAAGAGGCAGAAGAATTTTACGGACATCTTGTAGAATTTTTAGCCCAAAACAGTAAGTTTTACCACCCTATATCCCCCCCCTCCCCAAAAAAAATTGTAAATATTTCGCGTCGAGTTATTTTTACAAGTGCAAAGTGATTTTCCAGTAGCTTTTGGAAGGAATATGTGACGTTTTGCCAGTGAAATTATTTCATAAACAATGTAACCCACCCAAAATAGTAATTATGACTAACCCTCCTCCCAAAAGAAAATTAGTAAACATAGTCTTCGAGTCATTTTCGCAAGTGCAAAGTTACTTTTCCATTAGTTTTCCAAAGAAAAATCAGATGCCGTGTTAGTTAAATATTATTTTAAGTGATAAGATGTTGAGTGATAAACCGCGACAGGCAGTGCAGCCAGCCAGACGGTTGTATGGCATCAGTGCAGTGCACACAACATGGCAACGTAGCACAGGAAGCAGCAAGCAGACACTGTGACCTTGTCTGCTATCTGTTCTCTCCTCCCATGAGTTGCCAGTTACAGGACACCTGCCGAACATGGGAAACACACATGTGCTTTTTTTGCCTGCTATTCTGCTGGACGTATTCTCCTAGAAGCTGCATTGTTGACTGGTGACTCTTTCCTGAAAGTGGGAAGGGGGAGGAGGTAGAAGAGAACAAGGACTATACTCCGTCCACTCTAAGGTTGCAGCAGAAATAAAAATTTCTAACGAAGTAAATCAAAGCAATTGAATTATGTCTTCATTCCTAACATTGTGATTGTGCCGTTACAAACTTTACTTGTATTTTTCAATAATTAAAATGACATTTATGCTGTGCAAAAATGTTATTGTCATTCACTTGACTGAATTAGCTACAACCTTGGAATGGATAGGGTATAGGAGGCACGTGCAGGATGACGCAACTCTGGCATCTGATTGGTATGTGGCTAGTTAGGCGGAGGGAAGGGCAGTGGAGAAGTTCTATAAATAAACCAGCTCGCACAATGAATAGGGGTGGGGAGTTTATGAATTACCTTCTTCCTCATCCTCTCCTTCACTCATTCTACCCGCTTCTCCCTGGCCAATGAAATACTCCAGACTCGTGGCACACGCGCACATGTCTTACCGTAACTGTATCTAGCTCACACGTACAGGAGGAAAGCACAAAAATCACGTGATCATCATATCACACAGCCACAGGCTGTCGTACGCTGTGCCGTTCCTGCCTTCTATTCTTCTTTTCCTCTCTCTTTGCGCGCATCACACACACACACATTCGAACTCGAGTGCCGTGCGCAAGCAGACAGCAAGGAAGCCTCAAGGTCAGCGCGACACGGGCAGACGCGGTAACGGAAACCAAGCCAGGGCTGTACAAAGCCACACGACGCAGCATTATTCTTAGATTGTGCACGTTTTACTGACTTCTGTATCAAAATGACTTCGAATTACTAGGACTTGATCCCTGTTTCGCCTGAAAACAGCTTTGAATTACAAATTAACTGAATTTCGAATTAACCAAACTCCGTAGCATGTAAAATCCTATCCTCACGTTCGGGACCGAGCGATGGCTTCGATTTATATAGCATTTCGAATTAACCTAGTTCGAATTAACGAGGTTTTACTGTACGACGATCCCGCACATAAGACGAGTCATTGTTTTGAAGGTACAAAATCTTGAAAAATATTTAATTATTAATTTTGAAATTCCCAGCAGAAAAATATTATTTTCCTTTGCCATAAACATAAATATCCTTTTTAAATATTTGTTATTCATTTATTACTGTTTTATAAATATCATAGGAGACACAGAAACCATTAACATGGGCACTACTGCCCTCAGGGCGCCTAAGAGCCAAGGAAATGCACAGTGACGGTAACACGTGGCCGGCGACATCATCAGTTCCCAGCCGCGGGCTGAAAGGCTGCTTGCAAAGTCATCGCATTCCTGTACGCTGTTGTCACCGGAGAGCTATGTGCTGGCGAGACAAAGGATCTTGGCACGCGCTCCAGATGTATTGATCGCAAAACGACGCTGGCTGCGATGAGAAGGAAAAAAAAAAAAAAGAAAAAAATAATGGGGCAGGAAAACTTGTAAAACAAAAGTTAATCTTATACGTTGGCAAATACTGTAATTTATAAATGCATGGTTCTGGATCTCTAAGAGGCGGAAGAATTTTACGGAAATCTCGAAGAATTTTTAGTCCAAAACTGTAAGTTTTACCACCCTATGTCACAAAAAAAATTGTAAATACATATTTCATGCCGAGTCATTTTTACAAGTGCAAAGTGATTTTCCAGCAGCTTTTAGAAGGAATATGTGACGTTTTGTCAGTGAAATTATTTCATAAACAATGTAACGCACCAAAAATAGTAATTATGACTAACCCTCCTCCCGAATGAAAATTTGTAAACATAGTCGTCGAGTCATTTTCGCAAGTGCAAAGTTACTTTTCCATTAGTTTTTATATGCAGTGTTAGTTAAATATTATTTTAATTGATAAGATGTTGAGTGATACACCGCGACAGACAGTGCAGCCAGCCAGACGGTTGTATGGCATCAGTGCAGTGCACATAATGTGGCAACGTAGCACGGGAGGCAGCAGACACTGCGACCTCGACTGCTGTCTGTTCTCTCCTTTACACGACACCAGCCGAACACGGGAAAGAAACTTGTGCTTTTTTTGCCCGCCATTCTGCTGGACGTATTCTCCTAGAAGCTGCATTGTTGACTGGTGACTTATGCCGGAAAAAGAGGAAGAGGGGGTTAGGTAGAAGAGAACAGGACTATACTCCGTCCACTCTAAGGTTGAAGCAGAATTAAAAATTTCTAACGAAGTAAATCAAAGCAAATGAATTATGTCTTCATTCCTAACATTGTGATGATTGTGCCGTTACAAACTTTACTTGTATTTTCCAATAATTAAAATGAAATTTATGCTGTGCAAAAATGTTATTGTCATTCACTTGACTGAATTAGATGCAACCTTAGAATGAATAGGGTATAGGAGGCACTTGCAGGGTGACGCAACTCTGGCATCTGCTTGGTATGTGGCTAGCTAGGTGGTGGTGGTGGGGGGGGGAAGTGAAGAAGTTATAAAAATAAACCAGCTCTGACAACCTGTTTGGAAGTAGGGGGGAGTTGATGAGCTACCTTCTTTCTCATCCTCTCCTTCCCTCATTCACTCCGCTTCTCCCTGGCCACTGAAATACTCCAGGCTTGTGACACATGCGCACGTGTCTTACCGTAACTGTATCTAGCTCACGGAGCGGGAGGAAAGCACAAATTCACGTGATCGTCATATCACACAGCCACAGGCTGTCACACGCTGTGCCATTCATCTTCCATTCTTCTTTTCCTCTTTCTTTGCGTGCATCACACACACACATATTCGAATTCGAGTGCCATGCACAAGCAGACAGCAAGGAAGCCTCAAGGTCAGTACGACACGGGCAGGCACGGTAACGGAAACAAAGCCAGGGCTGTACAACGCCACACGACGCAGCATTATTCTTATATTTCGCACACTTTACTGACTTCTCTATTAAAATTACTTCGAATTACCAGGACTTGATCCATGTTTGGGCCAGAAAAAAGCTTTGAATTACAAATTAACCGAATTTCGAATTAACCATACTCCATAGCATGTAAAATCCTATCCTCGCGTTCGGGACCGAGCGACGGCTTCGATTTATATTGCAATTTGAATTAACCGAGTTCGAATTAATGAGGTTTTACAGTATATTCATGCTCTATCTTAACAGTTTTGAACAAATTATATTCATGCTCTATCTTAACAGTTTTGAACAAATTATATTCATGCTCTATCTTATCAGTTTTGAACCAATTATATTCATGCTCTATCTTAACACAGGAACTTTACTCACCTGCTGTATCTCGACCCATGCGACCAGCCCGGCCAATCATCTGACGATAAGTCTGTGCCTCAAGAATACGGCCTGCAAAAGTGGGCGATCTCACAATGACTCGTCTTGCTGGCAAATTTACTCCAGAAGAAAGTGTTGATGTAGCCACCAATACCCGCAGTGTGCCAGAACGAAATGATCCTTCAACTATGTCCCGCTCTTCCAATGTCATCCCTGTAACAAGCCATAGTATCTCAAATAGAACATATTCACAATAAAATATACTTTAATATGAAATGGAAATAGAATTTAGGGGGAAAATGTTTTAAAAAACTTTAATACTCTCTTGTGTTATTCATCACTGTTTTATTAGTGAGCACACATTCATGTAATCCTGTATGTACCCAATACAAAGTAAATAATTTTAAATAACGTCTACCAAGTGATGCAGTGTAAACTCTCTCACCCTCTCATATCTAATTGTGTGTGTGCTCCACACTGCTAGGTTCTAACAGTCCTGTAATATGTGTAGCCCTCTACAGGTTACAAAAGTGTCTGTCCTGTAAATGGTGGCATACACTGTATTTTGCTAGGTGGTCGAAGGATGACAAGGAGTAACAAAAGCTTAAGGCTTGGCATCAGTCGACATACTGTATTATTTTATTTCTTACTTTTTTTTCGTTCTGTGAAATTCAATATGGCAGTGTAAATTATACAGTAAACCCCCAAACTAACGACATCGGATCTAGCGACATTGGCGATCTAACGACATAATTTCCAGGAACCCTGGAAAAATTAATATTTTAAAAACTGATCAAAGATAAGCTAAGTGCAATATATCATAGTAAAACGTTATTTAAAAATAATTATATGTACATTAAACAATAACGTACTGCAGTTATCATAAATTAATTCTATGTAGTTGTGAAACAAAATAAAAACTGTTGAAAAATGTTAGAAACTTGGATGGCACATAGTTGAGGCGTGCGCTGGGCGAGTAGGTCGCCCACGCAACACCCACATATGTGAGACGTGATGACTAATGCTGCCTTATCTCCTTCTTACTTCACCATGCTCCCTCCTCCTTGCAATTCCTCTCACACTCCACATGTTCTTATATCTGCTACGCAGTTATATACCTGATGTGGCATACCATTGGTAATTTACTATCCTTTTTTGAGGAACCATAAAAAATTCAGGCTGAAAAAATCGAAAATTTAAGGAAAATCATTTACGTTGCAATGTCCATGGTGATTACTGTGCCGTAAGAAACATACTGCTAAAAATAAATAAATAACACTCCTGACTGTCCACGCCAGCCAATAACCATTCACCCCCCCTTCCCCAACCTTCAAGCCAAATTGTGCTTGTATGCACGTGCATCAACTGCTGACTGTCTGATAGTCACGTGCAACTCGCATCCTGATTCGCCACAGAGCAGAGCCACATGTATGTTTTTCCTCTCCCACTCAGCCGCTCTCTCTCATCAACCAATGTATTTGTTTCCGGGTCTTGTGTAAGCCCAGGGGGATAGGGGTTGAAGAGACGACACGTTTATTTTTATTCCCGCCCTCATTACAACACGGCAAAAAAAAAGGACCAGCATTGCACTCAGTCCGTAAAAGAAACAAAAACAATCTTGCGTTAACTCATCTTACTTCTCTAGCGACAGAATTGAGCTCGGCTTGACCTTGACACCTTCTGCTGTATTATTGATCCACGTGAGGCACGTGACTATGAAATCGCTGCAGCTTAAAAACAACAGTCACGACTTCGTGTGTGGCATGTGGGCTGATAAGGTTTTTGTTTTATGCTCGCTTGACAGGGGAGCAATAAGAAAGACTGCAGTCAGCGCACCGAGAGCCACTTCGCCTCTATTCGCAGTTAAATTGGTGTGTTGTGCATAGTTTAATGAAATTTCCTATAGACCTAGGACTTTTGACTTCTAGCGAAGAGTAATTCAATCATTTTATACGTGGCAGCACCTTGAAAAGTAAGTTTTTATCCCTTTTGAGTGGTTCCAAATTTGTGTTCATAATAGGCATTCAAGTTTTTAAAAAATACATACATTTTTAAAAATATTTGTTCTTTAATAAGAAATTTTATTAGTATCACTTGAATTCTTATAATGGCAACACGCTGTAACAGTTTTTGCGCAGTAAAAAAAAAAAAGGTGAATGGCTGTACTGAAAGATTTTAAACAGTCGCAATACACTTTCACGTAAATAATAAGAGTTGTTCTGTTATCACCATTGGCGCCAGGCAAGCAGAGGATGAATCACGCGCGCACAGCGAGCTGAGAGGGAGGCAAGCCAAAGCCGGCCTCTCCACCACTCCCCTCCTCCATTCTAAACAACCAGACCAAGGTTGCTGCGCGGGTACTCACGTAACGGCACATGGGGGATTATGGAGCACCATTTTATTTGGAAGATACCTTTTTGTTGTACTAAAAAAAATTTCAATTAAAACCGTGTTTATTTTAAGCCAATAATTGTTACACGTAAATTAACTTTTAGAAAAAAAAATTAAAATTTCTTTTAAAAATTTAGGGCAGGAGGGGCGGGGGTTAAAATTAATTACCTCAGGACTAACGACATGGCGATCTAATGACATAATTACCTGGCACCGTGCTGTAACGGGTGTATGTGTGTTAGGGTTTATTGTTTGACGTTTTGTTGTTGATGATGATGATGATGTCCCTGTTCGCAGCAACACTTGTAACGGGTGTATGTGTATTGGGGTTATAGTTTGTACTGTAGTTGTTGCTTGCACGACGACGTAACTCTCTCCCGTTGTTAATACTGAATAATATTGCTTGCCGGACGACTATACATAAAAAGAACACAAATATCTGCTATACGGCTATTTATTTGTAGCTATGATCAGTGTTTCATGATACTAGTTGCCCATGCCAAACAATCAAGATAACACAACAAAACCAAATATAACAGGAGACGGGACAAGTGACATTTCGTCAAACTAGCTACGCTCTAGTCAACCTTACACAAACTACAGCAGCTTGCAATTACTATTCACAATATTACTGAGTGTCTGCCCTAGAAATTTCGCACAAAGAATATACAGTAAACCCCGATCTAATGACATCGGCGATCTAACAACATAATTTCCAGGAACCATGGAAAAATTAATATTTTAAAAATTTATGAAAGCTAAGCAAAGTGAAATAGATAGCAGTAAAACGTTATTTAAAAATAATTATGCGTTCATTAAACAATAACATAATGCAGTTATCATAAATTAGTGATATGCAGCTGCGAAACAAAACAAAAAAAAGTTTAAAACTGCTAGAAACTTTGGCTGGAATATGTTCAAGCGCGCGCCGGGTGCATAGGCCGCCCACGCAACACCAACACATGTGAGACGTGATGACTAATGCTGCATTATCTCCTCCTGCTCCCCCTCACTTCTCCGTGCTCTGTCCTGCCTGAACTTCCCTCTCACACTACACGTGTCCTTATCTAAGCTATGCAGTTCGATACTCGATGTGGCATAACAATGGTAATTTACTACCTTTTTTGGGTCAAAAAATTGAAAATTTAAGGAAAATCGTCCCTATGGAATTTCTTTTGTGAGTGCTGTGCTGTAAGAAACACGCTGCTAAACGTAGATACAATCCCTCCTGACTGTCCACGCCAGCCAATAAACCCTCACACCCCCCCCCTCCTTCCTTAGAACAAGCCAGATTGAGCTTGCATGCGCGCGCATCAACTGCAGACTGGCTGATAGTCACGTGCAACTAGCATCCTGTCTCGCCACAAAGCAGAGTCACGTGTTTGTTTTTCCTCTCTGACTAGGTCGCTCTCTCCCATGTTTCCGTGTCTTGTGATTGCCCAGGGGGATGGGGGTTGAAGAGACGACGCAGTTTTTTTTCCGCCCTCGTTACAGCACTGCAAAAAAAAACCATCATTGCACTCAGTCCATAAAATAAAAAAAAAATTCAGCATTATCTCGTCTTTTTTTCTCTAGCTGCAGAATTGAGCTCGGCTTGACCTTGACAACTTCCGCTGTATTACTGATCACTCGTCATATGGCTATGAAAGCGCTGTGGTGTACAAATGGCCCTATGACGCAAACACAACAGTCCCGTCGCCGTGTGCGGTATGTGGACTGATAAGGTTTTTGTTTTATGCTTGCTCGACAGTGGAGCAATAAGAGCGACTGCAGCCAGCGCGCCGAGAGCCATTTCATCTCTGTTCGCAGTACAGAGCATTAAACTGGTACGTTGTGCTTAGTTTCGTGATTTTTCCAAAAGACCTATAACTTTTAGCAACGAGTAATTCAGTCGTTATTTTATACATGACAGAACCTTGAAAAGTCAGTTTTTTGCCATTTTAAGTGGCTCTAAATTCGCGTTCATAATAGATGTTCGAGTTTTTAAAATCCAAACCCAATCTATATTGGGTGTATAACGTGACACACTGCATCGAGCCCTTTATATTTACCTTTTACGTTCGGCCGTCATTTTGCTTATCCTTTTGAGTCAGTTAGGTCAGGAGATTTTTTCCCAATCAAACCACTTGATGCCTTGATTTGTGTTTTCACTTGTATTGTATTTTGTAAACAAATATCGGCCAGGCGCCGCCAACCATGAACCTATGTATTTGATCTTTTCTTAACTATTGTATCATGCATTTTCAAACACTTTGTAAATAATGTTTTACATTTATTTATGTTCAATTAGTCTTTTCACTGCATCACGTGGAGTAAAGGGCAGATTTGTATTAGTGTTTTGAAGTAGACCCGACAGAATAATTTTAGTGTGTGAGGGTGGCACACCTGTAGCAGCAGATGGCCTCTAGTTCTCGTCGACCACTTTGCGCCGCTCACCTAACAGTACTTTCAGCCCTTCTGGCGGGTATAAAAGGGAGGGATTTTGCCTTAGTTCTTCAGTCGTCAGGGAATCGGACTAGTTCTGAGTCTCCCGACACTCGCTCCTAACCTTCCTTCCGACGCTGGTGGTTGTCCGTAAGGCGCCACCAGATCTACCGCAAACCCGATACCTTGTTTCCTACCATACACGCTGGGGTTGAGTCCACAAGGTGCCCCAGCCCACACAAGACAGTCCGTTGCAGAGAGTTAGGTCCGCAAGGTGCTCTCTGTAATACCTTTCTTTCAAACCACAGGATGGTGTTCCTTACCTCTACCAACAACTTCTACGTCTCAAATACCTTACCCTGAGTGTCGTGCTGCTGAGAGCAAAGCCGTGCTTCTGGCCCGCGCGCGATCTAATTCGCTGAGAACAAGAATCGTGCCAAAGATATTCAATCAGTCAGTATTGCGCCAGTCGCGTCAGTGTGAGAAGAATCGTGCCACAGATATTTAATCAGTCAGAACGCGCCATCTTTGATTTAATAACAGTCCCGTCACGAAAGTGAGTAGTCATGGTCTAGAGTTTTAAATCCAAGAACGGAAATATATCGTAACTAAGACTAGTTCCGTAAGACGCACGTGGAGAGAGGCCCAGTTCCTGCCCACAGGTTAAGAAAGAGTTACAGATAGTGCGCCTGTGATAATATTGTAAGAAATCCTCAGAGCAATTTTCTGTGAAGTAAACTGTAAATAATATTTTGTAAATAACTATTACCAGTGCCAAACCTTGTGAAATCGCCTGTACCAGTGAATAGTGCTATCTAATACAGACAACGTACTTGAATATACTGTTTTCTTTCCTAATCACAAAATCATAAACATCCATGTCAAGTAATAATACCTTAGCTTTACCTAAAGAACGAGAGAGGGCTAAGCAACAAGCTGCCGAAAGTAGGAGACGGCAGTTCTGTACCAAGGAGCCTGACCTCAGTTGGATCATCATCCCCGCCGTTCCTCTCCCCGGTACCGCACCATCACTATCCCAATTGTGCAAGGAATGCAACGGTAAAGAAATACAACCAGTAGCTTCCGTTATTACGGACTTAGGTAAAATCCTGCGCGCTACACGCAGCATCACTCCACCGCTAATCAGCCCTATAAAATCGCCGCAGAAACCCCGAGCCGGCCCAGTGCAAAGGCTGCTCAAGGAGTGGCATCCGTCAGCACGGTTATCAGCCAGGAAGCGAAACCTGCTCAACACCCTATTTTAGGTGAGTGGTATAAGCCTAAACCCCTTAAAGTGAAATTCATATCCCTCGCAACACGCCGCGACCAAACCTGACCCACAAGGTGACCACCACTCGTCACAGAGAGGATAGATTGTGATTCCAGCGTCTGTCAGGTGGACCCCACAGTCTCATGCTCGCAGTCAGCAAATTACCTGATAGACCCACATATATTCCATACCACGAATAAGAGACGACAAACGGATGTTACTAAATAAATAAATAAATAAACAGACATTTTTAAAAATGTATGTTCTTTAATACGCACTTTTATTAGTATGGTGTAAATGATTATAAAGGCGACAGGCTGTAACAGTTCTTGCGCAGTAAAAAAAAAAAGACCAATGGTTGTACTGAAAGGTTTTTAAATTGTTGCTGTATACATTCACGTAAATAATACGAGTTGTTCTGTTGTGGTTGGAATGTGCTTCGCGCGAGACAAGCAGGATGAATCACGCACGCACGAGCTGTCCGCCAGGAGGCAAGCCAAGGCCAGCGGCCCGGCCACTCCCCTCCCCCATCCTAAACAACCAGACCGAGCGCACCGCTTTTCCACGCACGTCACGGTGGGGGATTGTGGGATACTATTTTATTTGAAGACACCTTTTCATCGTACTAAAATAGGAAGACACCTTTTCATCATACTAAAATAGAATTACAATGAAAACTTTTTTTAAGTCGGTAATTGTTCTACATAAACTTAAGAAAAAAAAACACACTAAAAAAATTTTTTTGTTGGGGGGGGGGGGTGTCAAATTTAGTTACCTCGGGACTAACGACATCTGTGATCTAACGACACAATTTCCTGGCACTGTGCGATGTTGTTAGATCGAGGGTTTACTGTAGTAGCACAGTACTGTGATTTACCAACTTTAGTACTTGATACCTATTCCACACAGGAGGATGGCTATATGGTTACATATTGTGCAACACCTTGTTACACCTAGTGCTACTAATAACTAAAGAAAGCAAAATAATGAAGTTTTAGCCAAAGCGATTTCGCCTCCGAGGCTTTACTTCTCCGCACCAGCGCTCCCTTACACTTCCTCCTCTGCCCCATCATGACACCCCGACTGTTCACTTAGCAGGCCATCTCCCGGTGACCGTCTACGAGCTCTGATGTACAATGACTAACTTTCCTGGGCGGACACCCGGACGTGCTCGGCCGAGCGGCGGAGTGATACATCAGGATCCAACTTGTTAAAAAAACTGGTCAATTGACATTTGTTGTGGAAGAAAAGCATGTAACATAGTTACTGACAAATTTGCAAAGCGTTTTACTCCACAATACCAGCTAAACATTCATTACTTTATTAATTGGGGATGCACTGCATCATCAATCTGTCGCGGATCACCACGTTTTCGGAATTTTGTTGCGCACGACACTACCACCCATGTCAAAGGCCTAACAACATGCTGCCTTCGCCGCAATCCAGCACACCTCTGTACATGCCTCCAAGCAAGTGAACTTTGACCTGCCTGCCAGATAAATTGCATTCCAGAAGAAGCAAGCTAAGAGGCTACTTAAAAATTTTAAAAATCCAAGCGAGAAAAATATATGAAAAAGTTACTTAGAAATTATGCTTGCAATAAAATTAGCTTTAAAATGAGTGCAAACACGATATAAATCAGATAAAACTAACACATAAATTTTACTACTTTTATCTTGCTTTAACTGTTAAACCTTAAATTTATAATAAATTTCCACTGTTGATTTCTCTACTAGCATCCCCAATTAATATGTTAGATTCCGCCGTATACATCCTTATACTTGGTTACGTTGGCCTAATTATGAACAACAAAATATTAATAAAAAAAAATTTAATTACTGTATGATAAAGAGGCCAAATAAGTGCTACGTGCCAGTGCACATCACAGTGTGGTGTCGTTAGATCGAGGGTTTACTGTATTTATCTTGTGCTACAGTGCAAGCATTGCATTTGAACTTCAAAAATATATTTAAGTTGCAATCAGTCAAACAATATTTTATTTTTTTTATATTCTTGATTTGCTGGACAGATAGTGGCCTAAACATTCGATAAAACATTCAACTGTGATATTTGTACTGTAGCACAAGATAAAAATAATTCATGATATAATAGCAAAGTCCACATTTTTCTTCTCATAATTTAAAAAATAAATAAATAAATAGTAATCCAATATGGCAACTGATGCAGAGCCATAAGTTGACACAAAATGCCAAACTCCAGGTTTACCAAAAATATGATTAAATCTACACTTCATTCAACTGTGATATTTGTACTGTAGCACAAGATAAATATAATTCACGATATAATAGCAAATTCCACATTTTTCTTCTCATAATTAAAAAATAAATAAATAAATAAATAGTAATCCAATATGGCAACTGATGCAAAGCCATAAGTTGACACAAAATGCCAAACTCCAGGTTTGCCAAAAATATGTTTAAATCTACACTTTCATTCTGAGGAGGAAAAGGAACTACTGTATATATCACTTTCTCAATTAACATATATGTTCAGTATAGACTTGCTACTCAATGCACTGAAGAGGACACTGAAAAACCCCAACTTTTGAAAACTTCAATAAACAAAATTAAATATTTAAAACCATTACGTATTTATGTTTTAAAATGTTAACACAAACTACATTTTCATATAAAACTACATTGTCATATCACTCAAGAGTTTTGGGGTTATGTTCCCTGTGATTTCTCTCCTTTGCATCAACCCCTGGGTCCAAAACAGTCTGGTTTTGGCCTGGTTGTGTGTCCTTTAATTCCATTCACAGCTCTGTTTTTTGTTTTTTATCTGTCTGCATGAGTAGAAAAGCAAATTACAGTACACTCCCTTATTAATGCAGCTGTCAGGGGACATAACTTTTACCTGCATTGTTTCATAACTGTGATGTTTTGATGTGACCATGACTCAACCCCGCCCTCTCCCTGGTGTGGGTGGTGGTGCGTGCAGCGTGCGAGAGAGCACCTGATGTGGGTCGGACTAGCGCGCGCCTCGGAGAGTGAAGCCGAGGGGAGCCGAGCGCTAACCGCACGAAGAGGTGGGGGAGGATCTTACTTATCTGGGGCAGGTTTCTAGTCACTCACCTGGTTAAAACAACTCTT
>PNEQ01121749.1:0-21201 GCA_003012365.1 Medauroidea extradentata | reverse complement strand
TTTAAGTTAGTTCCTGTGGCATTCCTGCAGATATATTTTTCGGCGTTGTGGTCATTCGGCGTTGAGGTCATTCGGCGTTGTGGTAAACAGCATTTTTCTTGCCTTCGGCGTTGTGGTCAATCTGGCTTTCGGCGTTATGGTATTCTGCATTATTGTACGTTCGGCGTTATGGTATTTCTGCGTTGTGGTGCGGCCCCGATGGTTCACTGTCTGACTCACTGTCAGATTCACTAAACTTAATGTCTACTTCATCTTCACTTTCCATTTTGGAATAACAATCACTACTTTGGAAACAGTATTTTATAAATAAAACAAAAACACTACTACTGTCTGCGAATAAACAAATTTTTAATATTTTCAAAGTGAGAGAAAATTCACTGTAATAAGAGTATACACACAGTTTGGCCACAAAAACTACCTGCAATACTACACTGTATCGAAAAACAAATTAAATAACTTATTAGCTTTGTAGCGAAAATGTAGCTGAAATCCTGCCAAAACTATTTTTCAAATCTCCTGCTATCTATGAAAGATATCTGCAGCCACACTTGCAGATGCTTGTGAAATAAACTGTTGCGAAGTATGATTCAACTGCTCTCTAGTGGCAAAAGAATAATTATACTTTCATGTAGAGACGCGCAAATGTGAAATAATATTTTCCTGCCATCTAGAGGTGCCAGAATAATTATACTGTCATGTAGAGTTGCGCAACTGTGAAAAATAACTTTACTGGCATCTAGCGGCGCAGCTGTCACAGGTACAGATATAAACACTCTAGTGGCGAAATAATGACTTAAATTTTCCTGTGCAATGTTCTTGTCGATTACATGGAAAATCTGCTGCCATTTTAGGGGATACATGTGAACTGTGGTTATAGCTAAACTTCCATTTATCTGCTCTCTAGCGACATACCTGAAAATTACAAGCACTCAGCAAATATATTTGGGGTTTATGTTATTTTACTGGGGTTTTGTAAAAGACCCGAATATTTTCGGGTTTTTAATTTCCTGACGAAACTAAATTCCCAAATACACTCAGGTTTTAAAGTTAAAGGGTTAAGGCTTACTTAAGTTTAATGTTTTTAAAAGGGTTTAGGTGCAGTTTATGTCACACCTGGGTCTTGTCAGTATTCCTAATTATTGGATATCTCGACAGAACCATACTTAGGATGTACCTGTGCCATTTTTTTATAGGGCTAGGAAATCCTTGATTTCTCCTTGGCTTAAACTACCTACGCATGCGTAGTTCACTTATAGGCTGTTACAAATGTTTAAACGTGTTTTACCTTTTTCTTCCCGAATATAGTCTTTAATGAAAAGAGAGAAAACAAAAACAATCCTATCATACAGAAAATAAGTCTTTGTGGCAGCTAGAATGCTATGTAATAACTAGAGCCTACGATTTTTCACGAAAATAATTATGGTACAGTTTGTTTTAATGCATTATGTGCACATACGAAGCTCTGCTTCATGGTTATTGGTAGAATGTATTATTCCACAGACATGGCTCATTTGACTGTGCCAACAGGAACAAGGTTACTGCGACACACATGTCTGATTTGCGGGTAGAATCCTAGACGTTGAGAGTTAAAAATAGCCAATCACTGACCATGAAGCAGGGCTGCATATGTACACATAAGGCATTGAAACAAACTGTTGCAGAATTCTTTTCGCGAAAAATCGTGGGCTCTAGTAATAACCCATACATGGTTTACAAACTCAATAGTTTAAAATAACGAAATTTATGATTTTCCAAATGTTTCAGTATACAAATGTAATTTTCAGGTGCAGTGGACCCCTTGCATGAAATTTTAAATACTTTGAAATGTATGCCACGTTGTTAACAATGTAGAAATATGAAGATACCAAAAACAATTTTTATTTTAAACATTATAGTTAAGGAATGGGAAGCAAGCAAAGTTTGGTGAAGCAACAGGCAACCGAAAACATATTTTGATTGGTCCACTTCACAAGCCATACGGTCAGCACTGGTCATATAAATGCTTAAGCTAGCATGGCAATCAATGGGTAAATTGTAGCGTATTGGTTATGGTACTTGGCTATTATCTTTAAGGATCCAGGTTCAAAACTCACGTATTTCATGTATTTTTTATGTAATACTATTAGATAGTTTCACAAGTGTCTGATAGAAAAATATTTTATTAATTTTTTTGAACCATCTATTTTCCATTTTTGCAAGCATATTAATACAATGTCTGAAATGGCACATTTGCGCGGAAGTAACAGCGATTTAAATTGAATGTAAATCGGGAAAGTGATTTTTTCTTATGTGATCTAGTAGGATAGTGTAACTACATTAAAATAATAGGTCATATATGGTTAAACTTGCATTTAGGCAAAATGTGTTTATTTTGTGCATGTTCAATCACTCGTCACTTCACTAATGACATGTCATTAGTGGTAAATAGTACTGCAGTAGGCTTATGTTTTACTGATATACAACATAAATAACATTTTTTTGCGGTACGCTAAACCAAAATCACACAATAGCCCAGAAGTATTCTTTGCTGTATAAATTTATGTATTGCATATGAACCTAACATTCATAATGAAATACAAAACACTATTGACTATACAAGATATTAAATTTGGATAAAGAATCGACGGTTCCATGCAAAATCTGAGAAAATATTATACTAACCCGAAAGATTATTGAACTCACTTAAGTTTTCCAATATCAGCCCAGAGAGTAACCATTGCACCATCGTGGCCAACACTTTGTGTGGTTCTATTGTAAAGTAAATATATGGGTATTAAATAATTAAAATATAGTAATTGTTTGCGCCAGTAAACAGGTTTGTTGAATGTATTATTGCATATTACAGTGCCCGGATATTGCTCTGATATTGTGCGATATAACAATGTGCATAACACTAAACTTTTATAAAACCTCCGACTCGAATACCTTTGTAAATATAACATTTGTTACATTTTATGATTAACTACATACGTATAACCAAACTAACCATTGTAACAGACTTAAAAATAGTTTTTTATTGACCAAGCGTAGTCTGGCATCCCGCTGGAGCGCGACAGCAATCAGCTAGCTTGCCAAGGCTCCGTGTGTACTATGGCTTGTGACGTCACTGCACGTTTCCGTGGGCGTTTTAAAAGCGCGAACTTTAAGTAGCTCTAGTTACCTCAAATCGACTTCAAATTTAAAAATTTCAACACACATCGATTTTCTTTTTATATGCACGTAGTGTGGATGTTCTCATTGAAATTCACTTGGCGGGTCCATTATGTAACTGATTCGGTAGGTTAGATGCTAAGGCGTCAGACCACTATCCATTTTCTTTGGGTTCAAATCCAGGTCGCTGTGCATTTTTTTTTACTTTTTTATATTATGTAACACAGTAAAATAAAAGTGAAATTAATATTTTTTTCGAGAAACATAGGTAGTTTTGGCACACCAGTCGTCCTAGACTAGTGCACTAGCTCGAGGATAATCAAGACAAAAAAAAAGGCAAGGTTAAAAGCTGGTACAGGTCTCCCGACCTGTAGTCAAGTACTCCGGAATTTATTGGCGGTATTTTCGTAGGTTATGTTGCATTGTAGGCCAAATTTGGAATTTCCACAGACACTGGTTAATTTAGAATGGTTAGTCCCGAAATAATGTACTTCATTATAATCCAACCTTTCTGGTTTATTAAGATTTCAGTTTGCATAGGCATTAAACACACTGTTCAAGTCTTAGCACGGTGGATTCGGTTCACAGAAAATTATAAGTAAAAATGCAGCACAACTATATCAGAAGATTAGACAAGACAAAGTCAGAAAATTTGGCACACTTTGAACACCCATGCTGCAAAGAAGAATGAGAAACCGTACTGGCTCTCTGCACCTAACGGCCTACATGTACGGGTGGAAACAAATTTTGTAGAGTTGAAAAGTGTTCGAAAAAAGGTTAAAGGAATGAAAAAGGCCTCTGTGCTACCTGTACATGTTAAATTTGTCACTCCCGAACTTTACTTCATGTAAAAATTTGGGCCGTAGCCCCGCACACGTCCTATTTGGCTTGCAACACAAATTCGATTAACATGGTGGAGGCTAAACTTTCCAGAACGAAGGGCGAAGGGACACCACATGCCATTCTCTAATTGGCTGGTTCTCGGTGGCGTGACCCTCGTCATGCATTCCATTACCTAGAACCCTCAAGGGCAAAACTAAAAACTACGCAATAACAGCAAACAGCGCCAAAACTCCTGCTGTACAAACCAGAACACTAAAAGAAAAACAAAGTTACTGCCTCCTACCAAGGCCACCTGGCCATAACAACAAACGTTACACCTTAATTGAAATCTAAAACATACGGGAATGAACTGTGCCTTTACTCTTCCGTTCTGGAACTGAGACCACTGAAATAAAAGTTAAAATATAAATATTATATTAGAAAATAAAGATTACATAAAATATTAATTCACCAATAATGAAAAATCCCTTGCCCTGTAGTGCTAAATTACCCCCCCCCCCCCTACTACGTGGAAGAAATCTGAAGATTTTTCCAAGTATATAGTTCCTACCTGAACATAACACTGAAAACAGAACACACCAGAATATCTGTAGATAAATTCCATATATCAATATTACAATTTGTAAGCACTTTTCTTGTAGGCAAAACCAAAGATGTACCAAAATATACTAATACAGAATAACCCTATAGCATAATTATTTTCAACTAGAAACATGAACAAATACTAATTACCTATAGTTCATACATCAGAACTATTGAATATTATACAAAATCACAAAGCTTTGAGCAAAATGTCCTTATGTTTGTAACATAACCTTGCTCTCTCCACTTTTACTCTCTGTAATATCTCCAAATAAAAACTTTAACTTGGGCAGCTATAGCTTACCAATTATTTTACTAGTGTATGAGCCCTGGGTTGTACGACTTGGTAAAATAAAATTAATTGAAACAATTATGATAAACTGAGAGAAAACAAGTGGTGTGAAAAGAAACAAATTTGCTATATATAACATTAAAATAATATAAGTAGGGCTCATAAAGAAACATAAATTGGATCATCAATAAGATTCCGTAACACATTATTGTAAAAAAAAAAATAATCAGTGACGTTGCAATTATGAGAGACTATAACTTAAGAAATGGAAACAAATTTGAGTACTAATTAAATATTTGGTTTCCTAGACTCTTACTAGATTGTGAATTTGTATTAGAATAAAATTGAAAATTAAATGTTGTATGTTAGTTCAGTGTGATGAGTCAATGAAAAATATAAATTTATTATTTCCTCCACAATATTAGCTAAAATGGTAGGATAACGTTTCCTTCAAACTTCTTTGTTGTGTGGCAATATAATTTAGAGTAATTGTTCTGTTCGTTTTTAAGAATTACTGCAAAAATTGTGAGGATTCAGCTTGAGACATCTTATCCAGAGTATTCGTGGGGTTAAAATTTTCGACTACTTTAAAAAAATTAATATCCTCAAAATTTAAATTGAAGCAGAGTTGTCCACAATTTCTCAAACTATTTCATGGTTTGGAATTTTTTTCTTGTCGTTACGGGAGGGCAGGGACTGCTTACCGTTGAAGTCTCCACCGTGAAGAAAGAAATTTTGAAAACTCTCCTGAGTTTCGAAATTATAGAAGAATATTGGTATCAAGGGAAACGTGGTACCCCACGTCGAAAAATTCTTCTCCAGTTGGCCAGTAAGAGGTAATGCCAGGCTAGAACTCGCCCAACATATTTCCTGGAAGACGGAAACGAGAAGGCCTGGATATCTTCTGCTCTTCAATCGTAGAAAAAATTTCCCCGCTGCTTTGTAACATAGCAGGGTTCCACTTATGTATTATTTTCTTTTGCTTTAAATTACATTTTTTGTATTTTTATTTAACAGTAACAGCTGAAGATAACTGTTCTTATGGAGAAAAGTTTGTGGTATTTTATTGTATAATTATTTAATTTCAAGTTAGGGTATAATGATAATAGCTATGGCCAGAGGGCCAGGTGGAGGAGACACAGCTTTGTCTTTGTTATGCTCCGTGCCAGTTTTTATGCCCATATTTGGCTATGGTTAGGTGATGTGTGCTCGCCCTTGAGTTTTCAGTTTTTGTGCCCATATATGGTATTGTTTTGTGGCCCGGTTTTTGTTAGTCGTGTTGGGTGTAGCACACAGACAGGGTAAGTACCGGTGTCACGTGCTCGGAGCCAGCCAATCGCGGCGAAGTGCACCGTGACCTTGATACTTTTTCCTGCAAGCCTGCCTCCATCTTCGGGTAAGAGAAAAAGTCGCAACTCCGAAGAAGACGGACGTCCGCGAGACTGCTGCCCAAAATACTATAGAAATGTGAGTACGCGTGAAAATGTAACGTGCGCGAGAGGCACCCGTGGCCGGAACTCTCTATTTTTAATAATGTGTTAAATTGCTTTCGGATAAAATTCTATTCTACTAAATTTCTCTTTCTCGTGTACGTGGCCGTAGGGTGCGGGGCGATTTTCAACCCCCCAAACAATTTAATGTAATGATTGTACCGATGTGGTTTCTCGGACCTTCTTAAATTCTATGTCGTAATAGCTTCAGTTTTTGTTAAGGAGACGTTTCCTCGTAAGAGCGATTACTGAAAGCAAGCAGTTGTGTGGTGTAAGAAAATGTACATTCACGAAATGCGACGTTCAATAAAACTTAAATTCAGACCATTCTTTTCAAGTTTTTCCGTTTCAAGCCTTTCTAAGTCACTTGTTTTGGAGAAAAGGTCATAATTTCGAGACTGAGCAACGGCAAATGGTCGTGTTACGTAGTAGCGGAGGGATTCCAGCTGCTGCTGACTATTTCTATGTCAACAACCCAAACTAAACTCTGCGGAACTTGTCTACCGACTCGCTTGTGATTTGTTCGCATTTTGCAACGACCTGGGAGATCTGTACTGCAACAATTTGAGCCGCAACGTGTGGGCCATCGGCTACGCCTTGGACGACCTAAGGTGCTGTTCCTTGAGTAGTTCCTGGAGCTGTTTAGGTAATAGCTGTTGAACGAAGGGAGAAACTGCGCCCTGAGAAGAGGATGATTGCTGTACCGCGTCGTGGGACTTCGTGGGAGCTACATGCCGAAAAAACCGCAAGTGTATCCAGCTAAATTCACGAAACAAGACAACACATGATAAATTGTAAACTTAGAATTTGTTTTGCAAAAATTTTTTTTTTACGTTTTGTTTTAGGACTATTGTTTTGTAATTTCTAACACCCTTGTGCATTTGGTATTTCAATGTTGTTTGTTCAGAATAACTGTGAATTATTATTTGTTTAGAATATGTATTCTTGTTAACTTATGGGAATTCATTTTATAGTGTATTTTGTAACTGTAGGGCATCTAAAAGTTTATATTTCAGTGGAAAGAACAGAAAGATTTAATATGAGTGACGGGGAAAGGGAAGATCTCCCATTTAGGGGGTTTGAAAACCAACAAAATTCTGAGTTAGGGGGAAGTCAGACTCTTACTATTTTGTTACAGAAACTTGGTGAAATCAAAGGGGAAATCAAAGAACAGAACCACGGAATAGATAGTCTCAAAGCAGCATTAGTGGAACGTAGCGAGAGACAATATGCAGACCTGAAGTCTAAATTGGAGAAGCAGGGTACTAGGCTAGTAAACTTGCTAGAGGAAAAAGTAAAAACTTTAGAACACCGATGTCAGGAAGCCAAACAAAAAATATTGAAGGGAACCGATATAGTAGAGGCATGTGAAAATAGGGTAAATGCTGTAGAACGGGCACCACAAATGTTGCAAACACAGGTAAATAAGAGACAAACCAATCAGGTCAAAAACAAAGGACATACATGTAGGAATTATGTAAGTAATGGGGAGAAGAAAATGATACAGGTTTTGGAGTGTTTGTGTAATGAGAATGTTTTATGTTACTATGATTCGAGGAGTAGAGGTGGTTAGAAATGTACTGAGGTACAGTTGAGGGAAAATATAACCAGAAAAGTGAAAACAGTGTTGTCTCGAGAACCAGGCAAGGATTTATTTGTAGGGGAAACTGTGCAAAAAGGGAAGCCGGACCAAGGGTCGTTTAAGGAAGAGGAAAATGTAGAAAGAGGAACTAAAAGTTTGGCTGAGTTGATCAGAAAGGTGCTAAGGTTAGGGAAGGTGTGCAGGAAGAGGTGGAAAGTGAGTTATGCAAAGAAAGTGGTTATGCCGAAAGGCTACATGAAAAGGAAGAAATTGTTTGTACGTATTTGATTTTGTAATTGATGAACACGAAGAGAAGGCAAATCTAGGAGGCTGTATTGTAAAAAGGACTACAATGTGAACATTAAGTGTTAACAAAAAATTTTAATATTTATTATTTTCATAGACTGAGTGTTATATGTTCAGGGGAAAATATTAGTCTAAAAAAAATTTGTTTTCTATTCTGTGGTACAGTTGATAAGTTATATTAAGTTTGTTTTGTCAAGTGTAATAATGTGATGTTCAAGAGACTTGAGATAAAGAGTAGAAATGTTGATAATTTGCGAAAAGATTATAGGCATAATAGTAAGGTTTATGTGAATTAAAAATAACAAGGAAAGAATTCTACTATATATTGGGGATTTAAACAAAATGATATTACAAAAGATAGTATGTTAAGATAATTTATTTTTTGGAATTAGCAGGACCACAACTGAGATTTAAAAGGTTTGTATTTTGTACAAAATAACACATTTATTAGCACTGAGTACATTTTATTGTGAGTTTGTTCTTGTGGAAGATATTACAGTAAAGTTTTTGAGTTTTAATACTTCAGTGAGATATAAGTCTTGATAATTTTAATCAACTGTCTGTAACTCTCTGACTTAGGTCACCTTTCTCTTCAGTGGGCATGATTTGGCACTTTGGATTTGAGCACACATTATTGAGGCGATTTTTAATTTTGAGCAGGATGTCTCGTCGTTGTCCAATGGGTATACCTGATTATATGGTTTTGATATTTTGTTGTGTGTATGCCACTCCGTCGTTGGTCCAAAGGGGTGCGCCATACGTGTTTTGTATTTTCTGCAGGGTGCCTCATCGTCCAATAGGTACACCTGAGTTTATGTTATAGTGTTTGATTGCCACTCCGTCATTGTCCAAAGAGTGTGCTGGTTTTCTTATAAAGGTGAGGAGTTTGTGTGTTACAAGCCAGTTTTAAGATGACCTAACCCTGATTGTTTTGATGTAATGTTTTCCTTATGAGGTGATAAAGTAAAGTTTTTGCTATTTTTAGTTATTTGTGATTTGCATTTGAATGTTGATGAGTTTACAGAATTTTGAAGTAATAATGTTTTATTTTGTTTGTTTGTTTTGTTTTTGCTTTGGGCTCAGTGTTATTTGCAGACATGTATACTTAGTTAAATTTTATATGAGTTGCAGTGATGTTTGTTTTGGAGTTTCCTGGTAGTGCAGTTGTATATATTTGAAAATTTAATAAGAGTCTAGTATATGATAATGGATTTCAAAAGTTTCACTTGTAATGGAATGTTCTTTGTTTTGTTTTCTTTTGAAGGGTATTTAAAGTAATGTATTTCATAATCTTGTGGTTTTTTAATAATTTATTTTGGTACTGTGTTTGTACTTATGGGTGATGATCACCAGGCAGGGCCACACCTAAGAAATAAATTTTTCAGTTTCGGGATACATAATATGAATAAAATGGGAGATGCTGATAGCTGAATTCTTTGTGTTAAGAGTGATAATGTGTTTTTTTTTTTTTTTGTTGTGTAATGTCTCAAAAGTAAGAGTGACTTGTGACGGTTTTCAGCTGAGGAGGGTTATGTCTTCAAATGTTGAAAATGTTTGATACTAAAGTGAATACTGAACATTTTATATTTAGGTATTAACAATGTGTGATATTTTTGTATTTGTGCATAATAATTGTGTTGTTGTGTTTGTATGTTTTGTGGGTACAGGTATTGTTTGTCTTGTTTCTTTTAAGAACTACTCAGTAAAAAAACAAAAATTTGGTGATTTTTCCTGAGTAGTTGGGGGGTTATGTAACATTGCAGGGTTCCACTTATATATTATTTTCTTTTGCTTTAAATTATATTTTTTGTATTTTTATTTAACAATAACAGCTGAAGGTAACTGTTCTTATGGAGAAAAGTTTGTGGTATTTTATTGTATAGTTATTTAATTTCAAGTTAGGGTATAATGATAATAGCTATGGCCAGAGGGCCAGGTGGAGGAGGCACAGCTTTGTCTTTGTTATGCTCCGTGCCAGTTTTTATGCACATATTTGGCTATGGTTAGGTGATGTGTGCTCGCCCTTGAGTTTTCAGTTTTTGTACCCATATATGGTAATGTTTTGTGGCTCGGTTTTTGTTAGTCGTGTTGGGTATAGCACACAGACAGGGGAAGTACCGTGTCACGTGCTCAGAGCCAGCCAATTGCGGCGAAGTGCACCGTGACCTTGATACTTTTTCCTGCAAGCCTGCCTCCATCTTCGGGTAAGAGAAAAAGTCGCGACTCCGAAGAAGACGGACGTCCGCGGGGCTGCGGCCCAAAATACTATAGAAATGTGAGTAAGCATCAAAATGTAACGTGCGCGAGAGGCACCTGTGGCCGGAACTCTCTATTTTTAATAATGTGTTAAATTGCTTTCGGATAAAATTCTATTCTACTAAATTTCTCTTTCTCGCGTACGTGGCCGTAGGGTGCGGGGCGATTTTCAACCCCCCAAACAATTTAATGTAATGATTGTACCGATGTGGTTTCTCGGACCTTCTTAAATTCTATGTCGTAACCAGCTTCAGTTTTTGTTAAGGAGACGTTTCCTCGTAAGAGCGGTTACTGAAAGCAAGCAGTTGTGTGTTGTAAGAAAATGTACATTCACGAAATGCGACGTTCAATAAAACTTAAATTCAGACCATTCTTTTCAAGTTTTTCCATTTCAAGGCTTTCTAAGTCACCTGTTTTGGAGAAAAGGTCATAATTTCGAGACTGAGCAACGGGAAATGGTCGTGTTACGTAGTAGCGGAGGGATTCCAGCTGCTGCTGACTATTTCTATGTCAACAACCCAAACTAAACTCTGTGGAACTTGTCTACCGACTCGCTTGTGATTTGTTCGCATTTTGCAACAACCAGGAAGATCTGTACTGCAACAGCTTTCCAACAGGAACAAATGCAGTGCCAGGTCTCATAGATTCTCTTCAAAAGGATTTATAAGGCAAAAAAAATCGTCTCGAGGCATAATCTTACTCGAGAAAGTCTTTGTAGCCGGACCTTTGCGTAGATATTTCTTCCATTTTCTTCCCTTCGACGTTCTATATTAAAAAAATTTTCTTTCTTGTTGATTCCAAAGTGAAGGCAAAAATTCTGCTTCGAAAAACGCAGTGAACATGGAAGTTATTCTTTCTACTAGCAAAAAATTGATTAATGTGTGGTCTGCAAATGACCTGATTTTTAAATTAAATTACGTTTTTCCTATTAAGAGCCTTTACAAAATTTTATGATTATTAAAACATTTCCTGAAAATATACTATACATTTAACGAACATAAAAATTTAAATTAACACTAGTCACAGATAAATATTACTACCATAGAGTAAGTAAGGTATACCAGAGTGACAACAGCAATGCTGACTCAGAGACGCTTATATTTTTGCCCTCTCCATGCACGCCAAGTCAACAAAAATAAAAATGTTATTTTACAAACTATCCAGTTGGCATCAATGCGCGACACTAGCGTCATCTTTTGAGCACAGAGTTAAGTAGTTCTAGAAGTCGCTTATACTAGATTTTATTATAAAAAGTAAAAAATAACAAATGAATAGTTGAATATTTAAGACAATTTAATATGTTTTTCTGACATCCATGTATGGCTAAATTATTCTTCCAAGACTATCGGTTATTAAAATTTTTGCAGCAGTAAACAGAATGAAGTTTGACTACAGCATTTAGGAAAATATAGAGACTTTTGTCATGCAAGTTAGACAATTCGTAGATAATATTCAACTTTTAAACGTAACATAACATTAAGTAGTAGAGTTGGTAAATGTGTAAAATGAAAGGAAGATAAAAAATACAACTCACACACAACAGTTTCAATTATTATCATTTTAATATTGCAAATGTATACCTACTTAATAAATAAATACTTATCGTTCGAGGTCATTCGGAAATTGAAAAAAACTTGTGAACCAACTTCAACAGTCGAACAAAACGCACTGCAATTCTTAGCAGCACACTTCAATCTCCTCATGCCACCCGTTCTTCACTTAACCATTACCAAAAAGTGGTAAAATACACAGCTATTAATTCTACAATTTACCTAACATATAAGCTATAACTTTCTATTCAAATAATACAATAACCCCTTGTTCCATAATTTTCATATTATTGTCTAAACCATAGAGTAAGTAAGATCAATACTCGACAACATGACAACAACAAACATTCAGTTTAAATATTTTTACTTTAAAGAGTTGTAACACAAAAATTAAATTGTAAACATTGTAAGTATTCTCTACAAAAGCATATAAGTTCTATAATTATTTCAACATTCTTTAAAATTTAAAAAAAGTTGAAATAATTATAGAAGTTTAACTATTTCGTGGTGGTATGCATGGAGAGGGCCTTAACAAATAAGCGACTAGCTATTGTGTATTCAGTGAACAGCCCCTGATTACTACCATAGCACAATTGCTTATTTAAATATTTACATTACCTGAATGTCAAAGATATAATAAAATTCTAAGCAATATCTGTGCATAGACATTATGTGTATGTTACATGTTATATTCTTTCAATAATTTTTAAAAAATAGCATCATGATAACAAACATATTATCATATTCTACAAATAACCAATGATTGTAATACTAAATGATTTCTTACATGTAAATGTAGCTCAAACTCCATTTAACTACAAAGTTCAAAATTTGTGTTCCAACAACGTCAACCTATTACTACATCATGAATAAACACCTCCCCTCATATCAGTCAACTTTCAAGATATTAGTCCAAATGTTCAACAAAATAACCTTTGAAATGACCGAACACACTTCCAAATTATTGTAAAATTTAGTTTCCCAATTCCTCATAGTTCTCCATTACATCATTACAATAACCTTTACATTTACAAAACATGCAAGCAATAAAAATACATTCTGCAATGAACAAATGTTTTATGTTAACATATTTCCATTTTTTTTTCAGTACAACAAAAATAAAACAATTATCACATATTATTCATCACTTAGCATTATTATACTCCATTTCATATAAGTTTGGATAAATTTGACAGCAACTTATGGGCAATAATTTGTAATGTTTTGTTATTTGTGTCACTACACAAGGCAAACTTTGCAGTACAAATGTTGAAATGAACTTCTCAGATTCATTTTAGAGATAAAAATGTATTGCATTGTTCAACAAATAACAAAATTCTGAAAATCAATACCCATAAGTTGCTGTCAAACTTATCCAAACTTTTATGAAACAGAGTATATCAGCAATCACCAAACAAAACTCTCAATAATGCTATAAATATCAATTACTTACATATACAATACTACATCATTCTCTGCTCTGAAATAATCAAATTCCTATGTATTATTTACACATATTGTTACCAAAATTCGACTTGACCCACAATATTTGTATAATGTCTTGCCATTGAAGCCTGGTTCTTATGGCTACACTATGGATTCTTGCACTTATAAATATAACTTATTCTAAATTCAAACAGAATTATATATGCAGCATAATTAATACTACACCACATCAGTTACATCAACACATTGGCATCAAAAGAGATAAAAATTAACAGATGTTTCCTTACACTTTCTTCCTGGATTTTAAAAGAGTAACATGCCAATTCCCTCCTTTACTCTCTACACATTGTGTCCCTCAATACCTTCAATGACATATGTTCCTTCATGAATTCGAAAAAAATATGTTTCTGTTTAAATGTGATGAAAGATGGTGGGTAGCTAACAAAACTCATCACCAATTTGAAAAGTAACCTTAATGGTTTTATCCCATTTGTGTCCTTTTTTCCTTGCCTTAAACTGTAACCTTTGTTGCACTTTACCATAATCATTGGTGTCCACTTCACTGTCACTAGGATAACACACATAATTTCGCAATACAGTTTCTGGTTTTCCCTTACCCATAATTTTATGCCAGCATGAATTGATCAGTCTCTCCATTTCTCCAACTATGACAGCCCACTGACTGTGATGTTCATGGCAGAAAACCGTAAACAGTCTTCCTAACTCTCGCATTACCCATTCCACTGGGTTTGCTTCAGGGCGGTACACCGCAGTATACCCCAACTCTATCTTCAACACTGTTAGTTTTCCACTTATCACTCCTAGACTGTGGACCATTGTCTGAAATAATTTTCTTAGGTTGTCCTACCTCAATTACATAGTGGTCCATAACCTTTTCAGTTACCACGTGGGCAGTAGCCCTTTTGATAGGATACAACTTCACAAATTTGGAAAATACATCTAACAAGACTATCATATACTGTACACCACCTTTACCTTTTGGCCAAACAGATCGACACACACAACCTCAAGAGGCTTAGTGGCCAAGACATGTCCCATAATACCTTGCCATTTTCTATTTGGTTCTTTTGTTTGTGCAGATATCAAACATTTACTAATAACTTTTGAAACAGTTCTGTAGATATCTCTAAAATGACAAAATCGTTGAACATATTTTACTCTTTTTGTTACTCCATAATGCCCACATTCAAAGTGCATTGCTCTACTAATCTCCTCTCAGAGTGTATCAGGTATACATAACAACCATTTAGAACCTACTTTGTTAATATTCTGAAATAAGTACCCATCATTTTCTTTGAATTTTTCCTAAAAGATGTCTCTGCAATTTTCCGAATCTAATTCCTGCAGTACTTTACTTAATCTGGGATTTTTTCAAAGATTCTGCTTTTATCCTTTCTGCACAAATTCTAAGACCTTGATATGCTTTATCGAACTCCTCTCTAAGACTCCTAATTTGAAATTCCCTAGCCTTAGCTTTAGCAAGGTCAGTCCTACTCCTCGACAGTGCATCAGCAACAACCTGAGTCTTGCCGGGAACATGCTCGATACTAAGGTAGTATTCCTGTAATGCCAAAATCCGTCTGGTAATTCTACCCTGTAAAAGTTTACATGACTGTAAATGGCATAAAGCACGGTGATCGGTCAGTACTGTAGTATCCTTACCATATATGTAAATCCTAAATTTGTAACAAGGAAATACAATACTTAACAATTATTCCTCTGTTATTGTATACCTGGTTTCAGCTGCATTTAATGCCCTACTGGTCAAACTGATAGGTACAGGCTGATTCATCTGAAATAGCATTGACCTTATAGCCTCATCAGAAGCATCACATACAATGTAAAATTTCTCATCCAGTGTAGCATAATGTAACAATAATTCCCTAAAGTATTCTAGTTTTGATTTATCAACAGCTTCCTTTTGTTCTTTACCCCATTCATAACGATGTCCCTTCTGCAACAAATTCCTTAAAGGTGTGCAAATCTTACTAAAATTCGGAATGTATTTTTGAAAATAATTGAAAAATCTCATCAATTGTTCCAGTTGTTTGCAATTTTCGGGGTAAGAGTATTCTTGTTTAACTTGAATTCTGCTAGTATCTACTCTTATTCCCTCAGCTCTTACTAAATTACCTAAAAAGGTAATTTCTTCCTTCAAAAATTCTGACTTAGTAATGCTCGCTGTCATACCTCCTATTTGTAATTTAGTGAGTACTGGCTGTAAAAGATCACAATGTTCCTGAAATGTTTTGGTTGCAATGAGAATGTCATCTACATATACGGTAACTGATTATAAAATTTCTTCCCCTGAAACTTCTCCTAAACCCCGAATAAAATGGCTTACTCAATTAAACCAAACGGTAATCTTTTGAAACGATGTGTTTTACCTTGGTGGGAAAACGCAGTATATGATCTGGATGACTTTACTAAAGGTATCTGCCAATAGGAAACGACTAAGTCAATTTTCGAGAAATATTTGCATCCTTCAAATTTTTGTAACAGTTCGTCCATTGGTTTAGGTGATTCTCTGTCAGGTACTAGAATTTTGTTCAGCCGGCAAGCATCAAGGCATAATCTGACCCCTCCCCTCCTGTTTTCTTAACAACTACCACAATGGGATTCAGATACTCTGAGCTATGCCTTTCTATAACATCAATATCAGTCATATCCTGTATCTTTTGCTCAACTGCAGGTTGCAATGTATGTGCTACTGGATATTGTCTTTGAACAAAAGGTTTATGGTCCCTCGCCTCAAGTGTACATTCATACCTAAGATTCAATCCTGAAAAATTTGCAAATGCTTTGTTCCCCTTGTAGAATTTCCTTAATTTTCTGCTTTTCCTCATTAGTGCCCCCTTGTAAGTCTATTTTCCCCAATTCATCTCGTGTTCAAAATAAAATTACAGCATAATGCAATACCATCATTATCTTCTCCTTCAATAACAATTTTCAAATTACATGAAAAAAGCCAAATCCTCTGCCCTCCCAAACCTGATTTTTTCTCCTGCTACTTCTATATAACCATTAGAATAATTTATGATTACCTCCTGTTCCTGTAGCCAATCTGTTTTTAACGCAATATCAACACTTAAACCTCTTACAATTAAAAATGTAATCCACATTACTTTACCTGCAATTCTTAAATAACTTGTTTCTTAACATTTTTATTTCAAGTTACAGTGGCCCGTACCACTGATATATTAGATACTGGTATTCTAAGCATTAAAATATTGCATTAATAAGAAAATATGTTGACATGAATGATGAACCATTGTTGAAGAATATAATTTTTTTCTTGTATATTTCAGTCAGTATTTAAGAAAACTACTTCTGATGTACGGAATAAATAATGTGTCTAATTTTTTTGTTCTTTGTGCTTAGAATGGAAAGGATATTGTGCATATGAACAATAAATACATTTTGTGAGCCAGCCTACTTACAAAATATGTGATTGGAATTGTTATATAGTTTTAATTTAAACATAGCTGTATCAAATACAATATGTTTCACTTACTTTCTAAAGTTTTTGCTACGGTGTAATTTCCAGAAATTTCAGTACTTTAAAATTTAGTTTCGAAATAAAATTTTTCTTAGTCGTAGTTATATAAAACTAATTTGGTTTACTTTTTTACGTAAAGTGCACACACTTAATCTGTGTTACATCATGAAAACAAGTCTTTTAGAAGTAATTAAATGTGTTCATGGTATAGTGACCTATGGAAAAATAACACTTTAAAGACTGTGATGAAATGTTTTCAAAACAGCTAGCATGTTATAAATATGGTATTTAAATATTCAAAACTTTAAAATAATTTTCCTTCTGCAAACCTTTGTGTTTAAAAATTTAGTTAAAAATTGAAAACTTAGTTACAGTACCATACAAGTTTAATTCAGAAAGCTTTATGATGGAAAATCTGCTTGCTTGCTCAGTGCCTTGTGCATGAAGACGATAGGACAGTCAATAGGAGTGCTGGTGTTGCTCTTAACGAAATCTTGTTTTCAATTCTTGGTCATGAAAAAAATTAAGGACAGGTGACCACATTTAAATAATTACAGCATATTTTTAGTAGCGTGGATAGTTATATTTTTAATGTAATCACACATGTACAATATTATGTGCGAATGATATGTTCGTATATCAAGAAGTTACTAGCGAAACTAATAAGACTACTTTCCTCAATGGTTTCGAAAATATTTTTTTTAAAATGCAAATTGATACATATAAGAAAATTCATTCTTACAGTTTTAACACCTATAGGTATATCATAGTTTGTACCTGAAATTTTCTGTTGCAATTCACCAAACTGGTTTTTAGATTTTTGCCCCGCCTGATATATCTCTTATTTTGTTGTGAAAATAGGCCAAAATGAGAAAAATAATTTTTTGCTAGCAAACGGTACATTATTTAAAAAAAACCTTCTGCCAAAATTGTGTATCGTACGACTGTACACAGTTTTAAATTTTTTTCAAAGTATTTGCTTAAAATGTAATTGAGTTATTTGCAATTGTTTGAAAAAAATGTAAGACTGTGGCCTTAACTTAAAAAATTCAAATCAGTTGTGTAGGTATAAATATATGAACTTATATCTTCGTTTTTTATGTGATGCTATCTTCTAACATAGTTAAACTAAAGTTTTGACGATAACATATATATGTAAAGTTAAATTTACTTTAAGTTAGGCTATTTGTTACAGAAAAAGTATATAAAAATAGTGTATTCATGACATGAAATTTTGGAAATTAAATGTACGTTGTTATAAACACAGAATCGTCAAGTAACATTAAATACACAATACCCTCCTTAGTTATACCGGATGAATCAGGACAAAGTATGTTAATTTAGTGTGATGATAGCTTATAAAAAAATGTAGAAAATGTGTTTGCAGCTTTTTCTATAAAGTGAATTATAGTGCGGGTAATGCTGCCTTGAAAACAAAAACAAAATTTAATTCCTAAATTATAAAACAAAATAACACTATGACTAGTTTCAAAACAGTATAAGACCAAGTAGTTTTTGATATTATCAAATTAAGGAAAATTTTGATGTCAATTTTTAACTGTAATTCATTTTACAAAACATTGAAAACACATTTTCAACTTAAATTTAATAAATTTTCACTACGTGTAACTAACACTTTCTAACCTGAATCACCCGGTATTTGAAACTGAATATGAAATAAACAACATACATAAATATGAAGTCGCTGTACGAAGTACTGTATACGTATCGAGTTTGGTGGGTTTCAGAATTACTGTAGGGTTCCTGTAAATATCTCGTGTGATAAAGAAAATATGTTCAAATGGCCATCATTTTGATAATATGGACACTGTATTAGTAAAATACAAAAAAAGTCATGTTACCAAGATTAATAAAATTCAGATAAAATTTACCTTCAATATCTTGTATGATCAAAAAATGCTCCAAAGACCACAATTGTTTGAACATGAATATGGCATGAGTAAAATTTATAAAAGCCAGTCAACTTACTGACTTACTGATTACTATATGTGTACAGTGAGTAATAAAATTTGGAAAAATAGTTTGTTTATCTATATCTTAAAAAAAATATTTTTTAGATATCTTGTGTAAAAACATTCCAAATGGCTGGTTTTAAGGAAAATATGAACAATGTACATAAAAGTCAAATTAACTTAAAAGGCTACTAGGTCCTATATGTGTACCAAGTTTGATTTAATGTGTTCCAGAGGTTGAAATGTTTTTTTTAAACTAGAGGAGAAGTTGAACATACATTTTTACACTGGAATAGATTTGAAGAAAATAGAAAGGTAGAAAAAGTCTTTGTAAACCTGCAGTCATGCGCATGTCATTAAAGAGCGAACTTTAATTTTTTTTTTTTTTTACTTTGCACAAGAGACGGTGACCCAACTCATTAGGCTCTTCTGTTAAGTGAACAGGGATATGGTACCTCCACACAAATAATAAACTAAAGAGTTACTGAGCTGCACTTCTCTATATTTCGAAAGCTCCTCCTTTTTTTTACTACATTACTTGTTGCAATTTACATAATACTAGACATATCCAGCACTGGACTATTACACATCAGACTACTGCACATTTATGATAGCTCCAAACCAACGTAGATTTCTTAGAATAATTCAGTACAAACACCGGCACGTTCGCCACAGGATTATTTAAGTATTGAAGTTCATCCTTAAATTCAAAATCATGTACACCCTAAGTGGGATATCCAACCACAAGAGTACAAGTGATCTGATTCTACAATTACATTAGAGGTTAAACTTCCAGGAACTTCTTGTCACTTTTCTCGACATGCTATTTTTCATGATTACAATGCTTCAGTTAATCTTTACCACACCTAATAATGTAAATAAAAGACAATAGCAGTGTGTCTAACTACTCCATTGCCCTTGTGGTTTTACTGCGCGGCCTCACTTCTTTACTGTGCCTTTGCGCCTCCTGCCTTCCCCCTGCCATCTTTTAACGACTGCATTTACATCTTGGTTCTACTGATACAAATGAACAGATCAACACGACTACTCTCGCTTGATGACACAAGACTTTCCTATCCTGAGGCGAATACACATTGTTTAAGCCACACTGCAGATTAAAACAGCACAATCCAACTTACTTGAAAAATGGCCAACTAAAGTTTATAATGTATGGATCTTACGTCACACAGTAACTGATAAATTAATAAACCATTTACCACAGCAAAAACAAATAATATCCATTAGTTTATTTATTGGGGACACAATCCGCCATCGAATGGACAAATAGATCTGCGGCGCAATACCTTGCCATTGCCCTGTTGTACATGGCACTACCACACAAGATGCGACAAACAAGGAGCTTGCTGACCAGGCTGCATGCCCGCATGCCCCTCTACGTGCCTCCTCGATCCTGAACTTTGACCTGCCAGATGAATTACATCCAAGAGGAGGCTAACTCATTGCTGAAGTGAAATTTCCAAGATCATAAACCTGGCAAAATGCATGAAAAAGTTATTTAGAAAAGATGCTTGATACTCAATACAAAACAAATAAAATTGACAATTAAAATTTACTACTTTGAAACTCTCATTAGCAGTTAAATTTAAATTTTAAAATTTTTTTTACTACTATCCCCAATTAATGTGTTGGATCCCGCAGTATAAATCCTTTATACACCTCACATACATTTAATTAACTTGGAATAATTGATTTGTTATAAAAAATATTGATCAAGTATTTCTATATTTAAAAACTTTAAGTACCGTATTATATAAACCAAACCAATGAGCTATGTGCCAGTGCACATCACAAGCTCTTTAAGTTGATTTAAAACAATTGTTACAACATCTACATGATTATCTTCATTGCATTCTGATTTATAGCTGTTATTCCTGTTTTTGTTTCTACTGTCGAGACAAGTTTATCAGAGAGGATGCCCACCATGACATGTTAGACCTCAGACTCATTATATTTGACAGATAAAACAGTCATGTGCACTGTCTTAAAAGTATTGTTACAAGTTTGGAGAACACAAACTTTATATGTGGGCAATTCCCATGAGTTCTTTGGGATAGAGGTCTATAATTACAAATAAAAGAGTTAAATTAAATACTGGATTTAATAGCTCACAAAGCTATGAAATACACAAAACAGTAATCAACTAGAACTCTCACAACACAATTAGTTATGCACACAATTACTCCTGTGTCA
>PNEQ01121748.1:0-21200 GCA_003012365.1 Medauroidea extradentata | reverse complement strand
GTGAAGTCATACTATGCACAATTATATGTAGGCTTTAAAAGAAAATGAGTCGTTTGCCAGTAAAAAAAAATATTTTGTGCCATTTTGGCTCATTTTCATGCTAAAATATGCGATACTTTGGGTGCAAGAATCTAAAAATCCATTGTGTTCATTGCAACGGAAAAATTCAGATAGAAACTTTGATGTATTAGTGACAAAAAAATGTAGCGATTTTGTGATAGAGATATTAGTTCATTTTGGAAAAAATTATTTTCGAAATCACTGCAAAACTACCAGGCATGGCCTTAAATAGGTCAATTATAATGCTTCACATAATATTTTAATTGTAGCTTATATATGATATAGTTATTTAATGATTGCGCAAACTCGTCTGAAGCATTTATTTAAATAATGCCTTCCTCCATCATGCTTAATGTTAGAGCTGAGATTTACCTGCTGCCCAAATGAGACTCGTCTCAAGTTGCTCTATCCGATATAGCAGTAGAAGATTGTATGTCTTTGTATAGAAACAGCTCTTGTCCGGTATACTGTTCAACATTTTTACTCTACGAAATTTGTTTTGAATAGTTAAATAAACGATATTATTTACAAGATTTGAACTATTTTAATGATACAATCATTGTATGGTACGTTCAATGTCGTCTATTATAAATATTGTTAGGTAATCAAGATACGTTTTATATATGGTCTACGCAATGTATCTGAACAGTATTTTTTTTGCTGAAGATAGTGAGTTACAGTGGAAGTTACGACGTAGGACCGTGAATAGAGCTTGGGAGGTCTTAAAAGATAGTTTTTGATAACCACGTGTCAGTCTTATATACGTTCAATAATTCAATGCTCAAATTGATAGGTAAGTGAAGGAGACAAATACAAACAAATCTGGCCAAATAACTATGTATCAGAAACAAATAATGGGTATTTAGAAAAATCGTGTGCGATTCAGAAGACGACGTTAATTGTTTGCGGTACTTTATTCAGCAATGTCACAATTAATATTAAAAATTAGCATAAACCTCAATATCTAGTATATCCCTAGCAAGAAGATTTATACGCTTTCTCCGGTGTTCAGTAGTAGTAATTTTTTTAATAAACGAAGCATTCTGAATATTTAAGCCTGATATTTACGATAATCATTACTTGTGTTTCTTTCTGCTCTTGCTGCTGCTTGTGAAATAAAATTATACAGGAAAGATGTCACCTCCGACCCAATCCCTACTACTCTGATGGTTGCATATTTTTGAAATGTACCATTCTAACTAGTCAAACATATTTGTCTTTATACACACGTGGTTTTTTTTTGCTGGATTCCGTTCTTGGATCATCACCGGATACCAAGAAATACCGTTAATACCTACACGCTGCGGTAACATTTTTCCTACATTATCGTAACATGCGTAACATGTATGTCTGCCGAGGCACACGCGGCACACGAGGCAGCCACTTGGCAACACTGTAACATTTATGACTTACTAAGCCGCACCAACTCGCTCACACATGCAGCGTGCAACCTGGACTGATGTATGGCGCTGATAGTGATTTCATGTTAGAAGATACTGCTTGTATTTTACTCTAATGTTGGTGTGTTATTATATACGGCTGATATGTGTGGTAGTAGACAGCTAGCTGATATGAACCATGAGTTGTATTTATAGTAACGTAATTATTGATTTAATTAATTTACCAAAGTGCAATGTTTTTGTTAGTTATTCGTTTACCTACAGGTTCCTCTTCTTTGTCTGGCAAGTATTTGTAGACCTGTTGTTCGCCATGTTTTCATTTATAGTATTACTCTGTTGTAGAGAAGTGAGATTGTTTCTGCTTTTATTATCTTGTGCTATTTGGCATACAGTTTCCTGTCTTATGAAATAGGCTAACTATTTTTTTACCGTCAATACCTTATATACCTGTGTAAATGGCCCGCCCATGTAAACGATTGAATCTTAACAAAAAATTGTATATATTAGAACAGGCTGTTAAAATTAATTTCTGTGGAGTAAAAGAACATAGTCATAGTAACTGACATATTTTCTTCAAACCGTTATTTTTATATGAAAATAAATACAACACGGACAACATGGCGGTAGGCAGTCCCCGAGTGATTCTTGGTATTTAAATTAAAACAAATAAAACGTTCGTACTTCTAATTCCATGGCAGGTAATGAAGTCCACTAAAAACACGTGTGGGCCTTTTCACCTGTTAGCATGACGTGTTTATTTTATTTGCTGCGAATACGAAGAATAATATTATACGGACTTTCAAGGTATGGTTGCATTGTTAATTAAGTATATATTGATATCGTATTTCGCATATATGTATTTAATGTGCATAACTTGAAAGGCAGCAAAACAGGCAGCTCAGCACTAAGATTATTTAACTGAGCGCCTGATTGAGACGAGGGTTTATGCCAATTGTAAATCACGCTAAGCACACAGGTATGGTCAATTTCCGCAATTCGACAACAAATTAAATAAAAAATAATATTTTTGATTGCGGTTAATAAATAAATACAATTTTAATGTAAATACGATGCTTATGTGGTAGGTAGATGCACTGTTTGTCTTGTGGATAGAGTCGACATTAGAGACGGCATCGTTGACACAAACAAATACTAAACGGGAAAGTATTAGGGCAGACACATAGTTAGTACCACTCTATTATTCAGCTGGAGTATTATCGGAAAACCATTGCTAACCTAAATCGGTAACGACTGGTGGAACTTTCAGAACACATTTCTGTTGTTTTAGAACTTCGCCACCTCACTCGGTGGATTAATCACCATATTGCAAGAATATTCTCTCCACCTCACCCCGTGCCACTTTATGCGTTATTTATATATTAAAGACCTTGTCTTGTGTGAGGAAGTATGATGTCACGACCATTCTGAATGTGCATGACTTACTTGAACTGTTTTTTGCAAGTATGTACTACCGTAACTCTATGTCTCATAGCTAGGGACTGGAAAATTTCGCGAATTCAATGACCCGTAGGCTAGAATCCATTGTACTATTCATACTCAAGCCCCTTTACATACAGATGCATGACACCAGACATACAGCCGCCAAGCCATTTGGTGTCTGATTTCCACACTCCCGTATTCAACATAATGTGCCCTGGGGACATGCTGCATGTTTCACTCTCTGAACCACCGTGGGCGACACGCCAGATGTCGGAGCGTCTTGACATGGCTGAATTTGTGAAGCCAACGATGCCTGCTTACGTCTTTAAAAGCCACGTCCAGGATCCTGTGTCATATGTTTGTAAACTACTTATTGTTTCAAGTCCAATACCTCTACTGTGTGTGCATTAGTTGTTGTCTCAGTCTATTGTTTTATAAGAAGGTGTTTCTCACGCTGATACCTTGTGTGTTCCGATTCTATAAGCGCATTGCAATTCTTGAGATATGTCTCCTCTGCTCATCTACTTGAATCTGTGATAAGCTGATGGTGGCTGAACAATGAACATGCTGGTGTACAGGTCATCTTCCTTTGGACGCCTTGCCGTAGGGCCATCGCTTGCAATTATGAAGCAGACGCAGCAGCAAAAGAAGTATGCAGCCTTCCAACCTGTGATCCTCATGTCCATTGTGTGATGCGCTGCATTCAACACGAGTATTTGTTTGTAGCTCTCGGCAGAGGGAATGGCAGTTGCTCCCTCTGTCCTAAAAACTCAGAATCTTTATATTCTCGGTTGCCAGTTAACATGCGAAATATAATGTAAATTAGTTTTTAATCGTTATTTACACCAGACGAACTTTAAAAGTTCTCTCTTAATCGTGAACCATATATGACTATGTGCGGTTAACTGAGTGTGCTATTTATGTTGAACTCAAAACCACTCAACCACAAATGTAGACAGCAGCATAAAAAGCACAATATATTGTTATGTCTACTTCAGTGAACACATTTTACTTGATTCATTGTTTAGATGTAAGAGTTTGTTTGTGATAATTAAACTACAAGAATGTTATTCCATGCATTTTAATAAACTCTATATATGTTTTTTACTCATGGAAAATTGTTTAGATGTTTTATGTGTTTTATGTTTTCTGAGTGGTTTAATTCACATTATACATTGTGCTAAGGTGTTATATAACTCAGACCAAACGAATAACTTAAAATTAATCTGTATTAAATTGGATGAAGATACCCAAACTGAACACAGTTGGATATTACATATTAAATATTCTATTTTTATTTACAATTATGGTTAATTTAATAAATAACGCTTCCACACTTTCTTTATTTATGTTCGTGTTACCCGAAGAAAAGTCAGTAAAAAGAGCGTTTATTTTAGCTCAGTAAAAACAAGTGCCACCATGTTTCCTGTGACGTCATTGCACTTGTTATTGCATGTCTGTTTATCCTAACTCTACATCCACTTAAGTTTAGTTTGTGAAATTGTGACAAATGCAGTTGTCTATGTGGAAATAACGAGTAAGACGTGAACTGCAACTATTTATAAACGTTTACAATACCTCCTTTGTCAGCAATACAACTGAATTCAATATTCTGTTCAACTGACTGTGTTTCCGCTGTTCCGCTGTGCGGCCGTCTCGACTGTTGAAATCACTTAACCAATAGGTGAGTTCAAGGTATCCGTGATTGGCCGATAATTCGAGAGGTCGGCGGATTCTTGGAAAATTTGACAATAGATGACAGTACATCACACTGCAACTATCATGGCTTCTCACTATAAACGTAAAAATAATTGGGACGAAAAAGTATTTTTAATAGAAGGATTTATCTGTGAAATTATTTTCCCGAATTTCGCAGCCAAATGCTCCATCACCAGTCCGTAAGAGCCTGGATTACTTAAGCGCATTCACACTATTAGCTCGCTAGGTCACTTTTTGGCCGTGTACAAACTTTATTCGGTTAAATTTTATATCCAAAATTTATTATTCTTTACTGGATCTGAAACAATAACGTTGTAGTACGTTTTCGTCCACAGTTTGAATTAAAGTGACAAACTCAAACCTAACACTACAAAATCGTAAACATCCGGAAAGAAAACATAAGTACAGCACATAAGGACATTGAAGGCTACAAGTTCTTCTATATAAAGCCATATTTTGTTTAAAAATAATAACATTGTGTATTTAAAATTGTAATTTTAGATTTTTTTAAACTAATATGACGAGTAATTGAAGAGTGTGTTTCTCAAATCTCTTGTTTCTATTGTTTTTGTGATAATTAATTTTAAGCTTAAACGAGAGCATATATATATATAAACTATATTGGGCTGTTTTGTTAAAAATAGTTTTTCTTTGATAGATGTATATATATATATATATATATATATATATATATATATATATATATATATATATATATATATTTACAAAACAAGAAATTATACGGTATCGACTAAAAAGTCAGTTTACTAGAATCTTGTTAATTTCTTAATTAGCTAAAAGCACAGATTATACTGCCTTGGACAAAACGGCAAACATGTGGGGGAGAAATTTTAAACAAAACTTTCGAACAGATGTTTGGTTTCTGCTGTAATTAAAGAGTAAATAATTAATATCGGAGACTTAAATAAGAGTGAGTCTATGTTATTATTTAGCTGTAGTGTCTATTGTCTTTTAGGCCAAGTGTAGGGCATTTTAAACACATTACTACGTCCATACAAATAATACATACATGTGTGATAATCATTTGTTGGATCAGAAATGTTTTATTTTACAACTTTGCGTAGTAATTACATAAATCAATTTTTGTTATGTTTTCGTTTAATTGTTTGAATTTCATATAAAATTCGGAACATACTGTTAATATATATACTGTTCCATCTATCATAAACATGTTTTGTTTGTTTAGTAGCTGGAATTTTTTTAGAACTGTATTTTTCTAACTAAATAATTATTATTCGGTTTGAGAATGCTCTAAATTTAAAGCTTTATTAGTTTCAATTCGATTAGCCACATTTCTTAACCTTTATCTTGGTTTTGCACATTGTTGTCTACTTCTGAGTATGGAAGGAAAACTTTATGCATATATGTTTTATTTCTAGTTAATGTTGTTTCAAATAGTTTTGCTGTGAGCTTATTACAAAATCAGTAGTATCAACAGTAACATCACTCTTATGTTTCAACTGTTCTACTCCCAATTTCATCTTTAATGCATGATTTTGTTAATGCATTTCCAAATATGTATATTATTTGCTATATAATTTTTTGGTTACATCCTTAAGAATATGTTACTTCAAAATCATGCTAACAAACAAAATTGTGTCGTCTACTACCGCGGATGATTTTGTAATTAAGAATTTATTTATTCTTTTTTTGTGTTGACAAGTGAAACATAATTTTACAATTAGTATTTATTCTTTCTTTTTTTTAGCTGACTGATTAACAAAAATTTTTATTTCATCAGTGACTTCTTCTCTGAAATTATTTATAATGTTCATAACTTTCACATTTATTTGTGTATCACAGTAATTTGAAAGTGACTGATTCAAATTCCTGAGTTAATTTTTAATTTAGTTTCGTGTTATTTATCGTTTCATATCTTACTTAATTTTGTTTTTATTTACAACATCTGATTCCCGATTGGATCATTAAGTTACACGTATATGGTATTTAACGCTAGTATAACTTCACCGATCTGGTTGTTGTATAATGGGTGGTAAGATGCTCTACTGACAGTGCCATACATGGTGTCTCTTTACATAGTCGTTAATTGTGTTGTTTACTTTACCTAGCTGGTTGTTGTATAAATGGTGGTAAGATGCTCTACTGACAGTGCCGTACATGGTGTCTGTTTATATAGTCGTCATGTGTGTTGTCTACTTCACCTAGCTTGTTGCTGTATAACTGGTGGTAAGATGCTCTACTTTATGCATTAGTATTCTTGGACTGCATTAAAATACACGTTTCGCTTCCAACCATAAAAATTTATATTATTGGCCACTTTTATGTGCTGGCCTAGATTAGTTAATTTGTAGCCGTGCCTTGTTGTACAATCGTGGTGCATAGAGATAACGCATTAAGAGAAGAACACCAACTATTAACCTAAGATTATAAGAAGGTACTTCGAACAATTCCAAATAGTTACAAGGTCATATACAGTAGAAAAAATCTATTGTTGCACCTAATTATTAGCAGCCAAGCTACTTTTTTAGAAGTTCCTCTTTCATTATCTTTCCGCGTAAATGTCAATGAACCTCTTTTTTTCGCTATGTTTCAGAGTAATTCGATTTTAGTGTTGTGGTAGCAGATTGTGTGTTGTAAGGAAGTATTAATGGCGTAATTAAATTTATTGCGTAGACTTCTGTCTTTCTATCCTTAAGTGAAGCCTACCATGTGCTACAGGTAAAATACACTCCTACTAAAATAACACTAAGTAATACTAAAATAAGGCAGCGATTTTACTTTTGAAATGTTAATTTAATAAAAGGAATACAATACCCGTATTGATAAGTATATTGTTCAGTTGTAAAATTAATTAAAGAAAACGAAATGAGACTCTACTCGCATAACAAACGAAACTATAAACAATTAGTCATAAATGTACTGTATTTCTTCGCATACTACAGTTGACACTTTCTGGCATAAAAGAGATTGTAATTAAATTACAAGTATTTGGCTCAGTAACGTTATTTTCCTCGTACTTGCCAATGAGATTTAGCCTAATCAAAACTCTCATTAAATTAGATAGAAGTAGATAGCGTTCATGCCCTGATGTCATGAAAGAAATAAACGTGTCTTTAAAATCGTAGCTTTTCTGTGAAATTTGTTTTGACTGTATAGAAACTTAGTACCGTTTTATAACAATTTTTAACTACAATCTATACTTTACTATATATGCATAGTATTTACTTAATTAGTTTTAACTTAGACTAGAAATTGTGAAAATTTAATATTATTCATTGTTGTGAGTTGCAGTGACAAAAAGCAAGATATTTTTTTAATGTTGATTCTATGCTACATGCAACAACTAGTTGACTAACAAAAATACCACGAAATAGAAGCTTAACTAATACAGTACGAATGAATCTAAATATTGTTAGAAATTTTGTCTTGAAATTCGATAGAAATAGAGGGCTTGAAAATTTAACGAAAGGTTCAATTAACTAATTTACTAAAACCTTTCTTAAATAATATGCAATAATTATTTTAAGTGTACACAATTCACCGCATCATAATTTAATATTTGCAATAATTATTTAAAAATTTAACACCTACATCCCTTTCACTAACCAAACTGTTAATCATTTTCAACACACAAAGAAGTCTTCGGATTACATAAGTTTATCTTCACGTGAAGCGTCTCCTTTAAAATCATCCTCGTCATTAATAGGAATATTCCAACCTGCTCAACCGTCTCACTCACGCAAGTTCACATTCCACTCATGATCCAATACTTCTACCACTGTACACACTGCTGCAGTTATTAGTTCTGATCAGGCTCCGTTCCTTATCGCCTTCATCATCTGAACGTAGCTGCGAGGTTCTCACAATCAGCTTGATTGACACAATGGTGCTTCACATTGATGCTACAAGAGTTCACCGCAAGCTCTTTATCCGGCCTTGTTTGATTGGACAGATACATGAAGTTCCCCAGCAACTTTATGGAAAAGTCTTGCTAAATCTTACACCTACTTTTCCATTTTCTGTTCTGGTAGAGTTAGTACAGGTTCCGCTTCTGTCATGTTGTAGGCTTTCTCATTTGGATGTACTGGTCCTCTGAGATGACTGCCGTTTTTATGTCTAGTGATTTTCATTGTCAGGAATCTAGTGGGACTTTTTTTTAACATTGTTTTGAAACTGTCTGCAGACATTCCAACAGTCCACAAAGAGCTCTGTCATCCTTGACAATTACTATTTCGTCATTCAGAATAGCCAGAATTAATCCACTGTCTAAGCCTAGGCTGTAGGTTTCGTTGAAGTCGACGCCCTTCAGCTGCTGACATCCTTGTGCGAACAGTCTCGCCATTTATTTGTCTATGTTGTCGTTCGAATTCTTCAAAGTTGAACTCACTTTTTAAAAGTACTCTCTGAAAGTTCCAGGGTGTGTTTCTTGCAGATGTTTGGTATTGTCGCCAATGTAAAATAACACAGTTAACTTGGCATCTGCCTCGGTAACCTGATCAGATGTGATGAGAGGTTCCATGAATATTGCCCCTGTTCTGTGCAGGTACTAACATTCACAAAATATTGCATTTCGTTAATTCATTAATGTGGTTCAAAACAATTATTTAAATCTCTTTTGTAAAATATTATTCCGCATATAAATGTGAAAATTGTTTCATTAAAGTAGTAAATAATATGTTAAGTTATGTAATTTGACAATTACATAACTAAACAAAGGGCTAGAAAATTCAATTTTGGAAGATGTAAGGTTTCGTTCATATTCGTACTATGACAATAAAAGTAATTTATAAAATTATTTCCAATGCACAGAATACATTAACACAAGAAAATTCCTGATTCAATATGTTTAATTAGTCAATGTAAAATTAAATTAAATTGTTTGTAGTGACTATTCCTCTTATCTATACCAATCAATGATACTGCTACAAGTTGGGCAACATACTCCGAGGAATGAAGGTCATTAATTAAATAAAATTAATATAGGTAACTTTATTTATGTACAATGTATTTACATATATCTACAACAATATTCTACTGATGTTCAGTCACTATTAAATAAAAGAATTTTTAAAAGTCACCAGTACATTAGAAGTTCATAGCAAACAAATCATACATTTAATATATACACAACAGATATACAATATAAATAAATACCCAGTCCTCTATACACGTTTTCTGTATATAAAATGTGTGTGACCACTCACAAATTATGTGCCCAGTGTCCTAGCTTAGAACACCCTGATGGTCTTCTTGATGTCCAGGAACACCCTTGTCGCACTATTCCTCGTAGTAAACAATATCGTCTAATAGCCTTCAGTAGCGCCTGAAACCCGTCCCTATCACCACGACTTATACAAGATGTGTTTCTGCAGAACTCACCCAGTGTCTGGTGAGTCAAAGAACCATGCAGAAGAAGAGAGTACACCCAGGAATATTCTAGGTCGTGATATGTACTGTTATCTTAGTTTGTATGAAACTAGAGATAGTCGTGTATGTGTCTGCGGCGGCGAACAACAAAGGGTAACGCGAGTCGCACAACGCGCCGACACTGTATCAGCTTACACTACTTGCACTGTATCTGCGGCTCGCAACACTAACATCCTCTTGTGCATCTACTTGACGGTAAGTGGGTATCTCAAAAGCTGTGTTCTACACTGCAAGTGCCACTTATAAGTCTGTGTCTATGGTGCGTCGTGACGTCTCGTGTTACTGTTAGGCTGGTTGCATATATCCTTCAAATACTACTTACATTTGTATGGTTCAATAGGGCAAATCGGACGCTGCTTGAAAAAATATGTTACTGGTCAACTTAACTGGCATGACTGCGTTAAGTTTATTATGATGAAAGTTTGCTACAATGAAATCTAACTGATGAAAACAATTTTATAGCAGAATATTATAAAATATTGATAATTTGTTATTAAAATTACAGGAGTGATAAGAATGAAAACCCAACTATGATGATTTAGTGCCAGAGCATACAGACAAATAATGAATAGTAAACACCGGCTTGAATATTCTACGGCGTCAAATCGAAAAAGTAAAGTTGAATTAGTGTGTATTTTTGTACGCACCAGCATATAAAAGTTCACAATTGTTTAATTGTATAGTGGGTAGTTATTTAATCGTAGTGATGACGTGCAGACTTCCTGATATCTAATATTTTTCCTCTGCAAATGTCGTATCACCAACATTTTGTATACATTTCACACTAAAATACTCGCACACTTTTAATAGAACATTTTTTATTCTAAAGTGCATCGTGGACAATTTATTGTAGTCAGTTGGGACTTTAATAAAAACATGCTGGTTATACAGATCGGTCAGTTAGGACAAGGCAAGCTGGGACGTGAATAAATACACCCTGGTTATTTTGATTGGTCAATTGTGACAAGGCAAGCTGGGACGAATAAAATGTCGTTAATAAAAGCAGTAACGTTATTGTACCATCTCAGAACATGTATAAAACACAGTTACGTTCCTGAGCAGATATCGGTCACCGTCCTAAATAAATAAAATATGTGTACTTTACAAGTGATAATGATGTGTTTGATAGCCGTGTGTTTATGTTTTTTTAGTTATTTGTCTTAATGTAATAGAGATATTTAGGTTACCACAAAACATTGTGGCCTTGAGAGCTTGAGAAGGTGGTTTGAGTTATGAGTCAGCTACAGAATGCGACAGCGGCGTATACAATAGTACGCCAATCAATTTCGCCAGCTAATGCCAACGGCCGCCACGTTATACATAAATTCGATAGCGATTCCGCAGTGAATCGAATCTGGACCGCAATATGGAACACGAGTGTTCAGATCACCACAGTACCGTGGAAACTTATTCAACTAAACATATGCCTAATGTTGCTTTTGAAGAGATTTGTGTACTTTTTCTTTATCCCAATATTTATTTGCGTGAAATATAATTGCGCAGCTCTTAACTGTTCCGCTAACACTCATAAAATATTACATTGCACATTCACTCTACGTATAAATGTATATGAACAAATGCATGTCCATGAATAGTAGGAAACTTTTGCGTTATTTGTTCCTGGCCGGAACAGTTTGTGGTTATATTAAGGCCGCCATCTACCACGAGCTTCAAATTCTTTGCAGTGTGTGGAGAAATGTGTTTTTCTTTACGAAACTATTCTGTAACTAACCGGTACTGAGCCAATGTACGAAAAGAAAATACTCTTCGAACTCGGAGGGAATGTCTCTATTAAGACACAATTCTCACTCAAACATTTTTTCTATGCCCTCCAATATAGCAAACTAAAATCACACTGCCTTACTTTAAGACAACTAATTGCATGTATGTAATACTCAGACTGAAGCGTACACTTAACTTTACTAAAGAATTAAACCTGTTTAATTACATGGTCGCCGCTCAAAGTTCCACACTACAAATTAATTGGCGAAAATCTTACATGGTAGTTCTGTACTTACCTCGTTGTGGCAGGTATTTGATGCAAGCTTCAAGGTCGTCCGTACAAATCAGTCGCTTCTGAGCTATTCTGGTTATTGGGTGGTCTGATTTGTTCTCGTCCCTTCCAAGGGTGCTGAATGGGTCTGCATCATGGGGATGTGGGTTGGCCATTTCTCGCATTAGTGATGAAATCCATGGGTGTAGTGCTGCTTTCACTGGGTGTTTAGTCTGGTTGCTTAATCCTTGTGGGGTCTGGATTGTATACTCGCCGTTTTGCCCTAATACCCAGAACGCATGATAGGTTTGGGATTGTCATGCTGTTTGCTTCTGCGGACACTGTTCTACCGACTCTCACTTCTTTAGTGTGTGAGTTTGAGCAACCAGTTTTTGTAGCTAGGTCATCTATTTCCCTAAGAGCAGAAAGCATCGTGTCACTTGGTGTTTTGAGCCTTCCAAGAGTTGTAATTTCGACTGCCGTGTCCAGGACTTGAAGTGCTCTGCAAACAGCTATTTTTGCAAGATGGTCGTCCCTAGAGCTTGTTTCTAATTGGCAAGTTGCAATGGGCTCACGGAGGAGCTTTCCATGCTATTGTATTGGCAATGACTTTCTCAAAGATGGGTCTTCTAGCCTGGAGAGCAATCTCATTGGAGTCACTGTCTCTAGGATTATTGGTTTGTTGCCTAAATAGTTTGATGGTAAGGGTTTATTTCGGAGGTTTCAGAAGCATTTCACCCACTCATCTGCTATTTTGTTAAACCAAAGGCTCTTGAATATTGTCTCTTCTAGGTCTTTTGCATGAGTGAGCTGATCCTGTATCAGGTTCGTTGCAAGGAACTTAGTTCTTCTCATGGCGAGGAAATTGATGACCTTCGGTTCCCCAATAACTCATCCTGGGTGGTCCCACCACGTGATTTTATGGCTCTCTAGGTTATTATGGAATAATGCTGAGTTATTTGGAAGGGATTCTCTTTTCTTCGTGTATATATACACAACTAATTCTAAGTCAGTGGTGCATTTTACCTGCATGCATTTCTTAAATTTTCAGTCTAATATATCCCACTCTAAGTGTAGTACTATAGGCTCAGGCTCCCCTTCGGCTGTCTCCTCAGAAATTAGCTTTCTGTCCCGTTCTAGTCTTTCTATGTTATCTTGGTCTGCTTCTAGGTTGCATAGTAGAACGCAAATCATGTTGTGGCGTAACGTTAATTCTGTCTTTTTCTCTCCTTCTCTCAGCCATTGGGGGTTCCTTTTCCCGAATGCATCAACGAAGTGTTAGGTGTAGAAGGTCTCATCAGCAATTAGCTGTCCATACTTGCTCATTTTCAGTTTGAACGCAGGGGTTACTATAGAAAGGATAGTTTTTTTTAGAGTATGTATATTTATTGTATGTAATAAATATATTCTTTGTTTAATTCATGTTAACTTAAATTACTTAAATTTTTTTTTTGTTTTATTTTAATGTTTTGCATGGTTTAGATTCTCGTTGGAACGTATAGGATCAGTTAATTAATGGCCCTACCTAGTTTGTTACTTAATATTATTTATTTATATTTTTTTTGTATGTTAGGACTGACATCCAAAGTCTTAATTTTATTTTATTTTTATTTGTCGTTTGTAATAATTCTCCAGCCTTAATGCCGGTGTTGGCGACGCCGTGAAAACTTGATGAATAGCAGCGAACAAATGGGCGTTGTCTGGATATAATAGCAGTCTTGGCCTAGCGATAGTGCCGATATTGCGTAATGTTTTATTACCGTCTCGCTAGCACTATCATAATGGTTTTTTTATAGTTTTTGGAAGCCCAAGTAAAGTGTGTTAACATGGGGAGTTCGTAAATTTTTGAGAAAAGTCTACGAGTCCGAATTGTCATTAAGTATTGCGAAAGATTTGAAGACAGCAGCGTCGGCGGCGTGGTGAAGCCATTTCCGTAAAATACGTGATTAGTATGACGCCGTCTTGTTTCATCGCAACTAGAAATTACTTTGATTTTGAAGAGTAACTGTGATTTTCGTATGTATTAGGACTTTCTAACTATTAGCCTTGTTTTATCGGAACCATCAAGTCTATTGCTTGCATTATCCAGTAAACATGTATTATACCAGTGTATTCAGAAAAATATCCACAAAACGTGGTGAATAAATTATGTATTAATTTCGTATATGAAATTTTTTTAAAAATATTTCAATTCCTCTAAATGTTTATAAAATACTGGTTTTGCTTTTTTTCTGCTTAATGATTTAAAACTTACACTATAAAACAATTCGTTTAATTAATAAATGCAGTTACGGTAGCAGGCGCGAACTCAAAATAGGACACACAGGTATAGCCAGAATGTCTGGAATCTTGCTAAAATGTATAGCTATGACTATTAAATAGCAATTATCAGTCTCAACAATGATTTCAATAAATCGACAAAAGGGACTTAGTTCGCCTGGACAATAACATTATGTTGGCCTAACACGTGGAGATATTAAGACGATGGTACGTGGGCATAGTTGCTAGAAAAGTGCGGTGTTGAACACTTCATATCATGACGTTGTTTAAACAACGAGAAATTTGAAATAAAATTTTACTATTAGTTGTACTGAATCCAGTCGTATGTCAATTATTTCAGTTGTATTCTTTACCAAGTCCAGTGCAAAGTCTCTGAAACTACACTCATCCTGCCACTCGTTCTCTGTTTCTCTTTGCTGCTTTACCAAGTATTAATAGTAAAATTTGTTCTGTTAAAAATTACAAAAAACATATAAGTATTTAATATGTTAATAAAACGTTCACTCCATATATACTAGATTGTGAAGGCGCATATCTGTTTTAAGTTAATGGTATCGCATGAAAGAAAATTTTGTCACGAAAAGTACTCGTGTACACATGTTTAATAAATTTAAAATATATATATATATATTACTTTATTTTCATACTATCTTTTGTTGGTTATGACATGTTAAACTCATGGGCTGAGACAAAAAGCGCTATAGCATGTGCGAATTTTTAAATTTCTCATACTGCCTCATGAATTGGTTGCAGAATATTAATTTAGTTCTCGGTATTGGTAGTATTAAGTATAAAAACTGTGAACCTCTTACTAGGATCTTTGTACAGAATGGGGGTAATCTGTTTACCGCAGTTATTGTTATAAGTACACCAATGCCTTTAAAAGTAATATGTTTTTTCTACTTTGTCAGTACAACTGACTACTTTAGCAATTGTCTATCTTTCTCGGCTGTGGATGACATTAGAAGGACGTGTGCAGCGTCCACGTTCCTCTATTTCCTCACGACTTCTAACATGCGCTGTGACCTAGTAATGTAACAATGTTGTAAGATGCACGCTACAACTATTGCGCTGCACACGCTTCGACTAACTGCCCATCCTCCTCATTTACCACCTCAACATATTTAAATAATTTACAATAATAAGCAGTTACCTGTTCACTATTTGCAGCTCCATTAAAATATAATTGCAATTATGATTTACAACAAACAATTTAACACAATACATCACTCAGTTAATCAATATCTCTCCTTACTTAATTATGTATTCAGATTTTATAATTAACTCTCGTTTCCGAACTCTCCCAACATTTACAGTAGCATTCTATTCTGCTCGTCCATCTCACACACGCAATTGCATCGCCAAATCAAATCCTAACAGTTCTGCCGCTATACGCACTGCTGTCACTTGAATTAGTGCTCCGGTGTCGTTTCTTGGTGTCGTCAGCTGCGCCGTCTTCGCTGTCTAGACCATATACAACACTTTCACGCACTGGCTAAGTGCAACCATATATCTGCTGTGTGCCCGCTGATAGCTGCACTAATACTCGGCCTTGACGACAATCAGATCATTCTCACATCAGCAAAGATAATGGAAGAAGGCAACTTGTTCCCAAATTGTGGCTTGTCGGGTGATTCCGCATAATCATTGCGGGAGTGGTTAGTGACTCCTTTGTCACATGGCAATGCTGTGTGTTTATGTAGTTGTTTCTGTTTAACCGTACGGTCTTACGTGTCATCCGTGATCTTTTTAATGTCGTTGTAAAACGGCCTTTATAATATGTACAATTGAGATTAAAAAAAACGCATTTGTTTGAAATATTTATTCCTGATTGTCATTACCATTGCTAACACCGTCATCCTCTACAATGACAATATGACTTGGTTTATTAATGACATAGTTCACATCTTCTGATATCCTTACTGTGGTGTCACTGCAGGGAAGGACCATTAGTCATTTGCGGCTGTCTTGCTTCTAGTTTAGATTTATATATTTCCACTTTCAATATTTCAATCTGTCTCTTTTCTGATTAAACTCACTGACTACCGTTATTGGTTTTTTTCTGGCTACATAAGGGAGAAAGAAAGCAAATAAGTTAATGTATTCCACACGTATTAAAAGAGCCAAATGAAAAGGACACAGTAATTTGTAGTCCTACCTCTGGGTGTGGTGGAATATATATAAGTCTGAATGGTTGTTTCTGCAGTTTTCTCGCTGCAATGTGGTATTACCTCACAGCGAGGCTCATCAAATGGTATCAGCTCTGATGTACACTGAGGTGCAGGTGACTGTTACGACCCCACTACTCTTAGCCCATGGAGAACAGTGGAATCCTTTCCAATTATATTGAAGACCTCTTCATTTTCCTCAGTCATTTTAATTCTTTTTTCTTTCCTGGTCCAACTTTTCGATAGTGTCCAATTTTTCCTAACAAATTTGAACATAGCAGACTTATAACAAACAAGTAGACCGTAAAGAATAAGTACAGTACAACAATAATTCTAGGTCTACTTGATTAATTATGATAGTAAATGCTGAATGTAGTATTTAAAGAAATATTTAATTAATCAAAATATAAATAACCCTAAATATTTATATTGCAAACATAATTTGAAATATTTGTTTTTATAAATGTTTATTATATGATATACTTGGGTGCAATACATGAACATGATTTTTGTGAAGGAAGAACTATTCAGAGTTGTTGACCATACACAGTCAAGGTATTAATTTTGAATAACTATACAACCTAAATAAACAGAAAAATTCTGAATGCTCTTGAAACCTAAAGGAATGCAATTTATTTCACATTAAAGAAAGTCTGTAGGATAAGACAAAGGTAACTTTTGTATTACTTGTATCACAACTTATTTCATAGAGGTAAGAAGCATTGTAACACATAAGTCATATTAGTATGAAATTACACAATGCCAGCCAGTTATAATAAAAATAAAATCATACTATTAGCTCTGTTTAATATAACTTTTGCTCTTCATTTTCAAATCTTCCAGTGAGTGTTGAATTCTGCTTTGTTCCTAACAATCTTATCACATAGTTCAGATATGAGCAGTGAAATTGAAAATTCTGGACTGCCTATTCCATAGAATAGGATGACAATATTAAATTTAAACAATATAAATAAAATCAAATGTGCAAACAAAAGTAATTTAGCTTCCTATTAAAACAAAATAACCTTTAAAGGAAAAAAAATATATTATTAAAATAAAGCACACGTTACATTGTTTCATTAATTCAAATAATACTTACTGTTGCAGATTTCCTCACGTTCGTCCACCAAACATCTCTGACATATTTCCACTCGCGCTTTCCCTGGATCAAGTCAAGCGGTTCGGCATAGCTATTTATGTTTCCACTCACTTTATCATCTTGACACATTTTATCCCTAAATACCCCATTTTATTTTTGATAGGACACAAAATTTTTAACTTACGCTGTTCATGATTTCCGATTGTTTTAGCTATTTCACAAATACTTACACTATCTCACTCACTTTCTTCAAAATCACTCAATATCCCTCTACCAGATATTTGACGCTTTCTAATGCTGCAAGTGTAACCTTCAAATTCTTAACCTCACTCTTTCCCTTGTATACAGACCGCATGAACTTGTAACTGACCTAGTTGACTTGTGCAATTTCATCACATTTCACTAGTTCTTTTAGAAATGTTGTGAATCAAACATTATTAGAACTTGTAGGTTTTGACTTGTAACTTGTAACCTGTTGTTTATTGTACAACGGGACCAGAGTATGAGACTTGCACTATCTGTGACAAAATAACAAGTCACGCTTTCATTCCGAGATAAGTATGCACCTTACTAAATCAATTTGAATTTACACTGTTATATTTATATTAACTTTACCATTAACATTAGCTTTAACTTTAACTTTACCGTTCATTTTATCCATATAAAAACACCATCAACCTTTACATTACTTTATTGCTAAATTCTCTACAGGCGGAATACTCTAAGTTTCTCGCGTTGGTCCTCTTCAAGATGCTTTTTATGTAAATACCCGAAAAGTAGCTAGGATGTTTCGAAATTCGACTGTTATGAGAAGAAACTATGCAAAATGTGATTTTAATAAATCCTTGACATGATTCGAACTTAATAGCCAACATTTGACGTTTGGAAATCAAATATTTTAGGGGGCGGAAAAGGTGCAAATTTTTATTTTTTTTTTTTTTCGATTGATACCCTCTCATATATATGCACTTATGGATCCATTGATGCTGAAGTGATTTTTGCTTCAGTACAGTGCTTACGTAAATTCTCGAAATAGCACACAATTTTTTTATTTTGCTATATTAGACCCAACCTATGTAAAACAATGTAAAATGTGTTTTCGATTCTAAACGATTTATTGTATCACTTAATGTAGAAAAAAACGCGACTCCTTGATATGTGTGTATTATTCGTTAGTACGATAAGATTAGACTACAGTTCAGTAATCTGGAACTGTATTACAGACACTGATTCTAGGATATAGTTAAAGTTACAGAGCAATGTATAATAAAAAATATATATTTACAGCTTCTCATTAGATAATTCTAACTTTGACTACAGCAGTGAGCAAAAATGTTCGAATCTCAGACTTTAGATACATGACGTTTTATATATGATGCGTATTTCTAATCAGTTAATTTGTTTCCTATCACTCATGATCTGCCATTAGTAAATTTACCTGTTTTATAATTACAAATTGCAGCCATGGAAGTAGTTGTATGGTACTGTTAATAAATTAATTGACCTAGTTAAACGATGTGTTCTAATCTGCAATTAATCATTGTGTGATTTTAATCCCTTTATTGGGTAAAATATCACTTACCGAAATTTATCAAGACGTAAAAGTTGAATTAGTTTTTCTTTACAAACAGTTACATTTGGCATTGACTTGGTATTGGTAGTTGTAGTGGTACATCCCCCCTTTTTTTGTTATTGTGTCTTTTCTTCCTGTGTTTGTTTGTATTTGCAGTTACGATTTATGTGTTTGTGTTACTGTTATTGTGTGTAATAATCACATTTGCATGTTTGTTATGTATAATATTTTTGTGTCACTCTGTAATTGGCCTTGGCTATTGAGTAGCACAATAGAAATCTGTAGAATAAATAATTAAGTATAAATATATACATGTACAGGTGTCAATGTGATTTTTGCTTAGTATTGATGTTTTTGAATGGCTGTTTACTATTTTTGAAAATTCGTTACTTACGAAAGATCGAGTATGAGTTGAAATATGTTTTCTATGAGTCGTCGGTATATCTTGAACCCAGCGAATTTTCCAAGTCTACGAGACATCCATAAAAGATCTAAAATGTTGTACAAGATATTTTATAAATTTAATCTCTTAGGATGTGAAAATACGTGGAATGTGTTTCAGATAGACTCCCGATATCGTTCGAATTTGTCGAGAGATATATATCTTTTTTCGCTTCGTGTTTATGTTTATGTAAATTGGCGTAACTATGTATCAGGATATTTCTTTCAGGGTCAGAGGGTGTATCGTGATTGGCTGACAGCTTTGGCACCACCCATGGAGTGAGGGGAAGTAAGGTGAATGGAACCATTTGGTACCAGTTATGCCTAAGCGCCATGAAAAAAGTGATGTGATTAGTCGTCTGCCCCCTCTCCTGTATCCTGTGCTTGAATATTCTGTATCTGCATTAAAGCATACCCCCTCCCTTCAGCAGTCTTATATATTAGCCCTGTAATAACCTATCTCTGCCCTCTCCCTGCCGTACTTTATAGACTACCCCTGTGCTAACCCCCACCCCCTATGTCTTATAGCAAAATTAAACTTTCGCACGCAACTTTTAACGGAATTCGAGCCTAGAACCTCGTGGAATTTAGATCTGACAAACAATTGTGTCACGTATCGTCGAAATAATTCAGGAAAATAAAACTTTATAAAAAAATTAAGTATTTGTGTCTTGCTAGGCTCGTAGAGGTTTTACAACACCACGTCTATGTATAATTTATTTATCGCTGCTCGTTCCTTATTTTCTGATCGTCTGCATTGTATGTTGACCAACTTAGTTTTATTCTTAATAATCACGTTATCTTATAAATTAAAAATCTTACACACACACACACACACACACACACACACACACATATATATATATATATATATATATATATATATATATATATATATATATAAAATTCTTACGTAAGCAACAGTCTTACGTGAATAGCACCTCAATATCGCTACTGGTTAGATATATATCGTGAATTGATTGAAAACAAATTTTGTGCTTTTTACCCTTTTGTGTGTCGAATTTCGAAACATTTTAAATTCACATCTTAGACAATTGTATAAGTATCCAATTTACGTGTAAACCACATCGCTAACCCGTTCAGTCGATTCAAAATCGATCTTTCACAAAAAAAAAAAAACCATATCACCCATGCTCAGTACCGAGAAATCGAATTTCGAAGAATCTTAAAACCGTTTAGTGATCATTTCTTAAATCATCATACTGATGCAAAAATATATCTCGACGGGTTCGATAGATATCGCGGATTTATCTGAAACACCTTCAAGGTCTTTTCACCACTTAAGAGAGTAAATTTCGAAAAACCCTTGAATCACGTTTTAGAATACTTCATTGGTATCTTGTGGACGTAAAAAACACAACATTAGCGTTATATATACTGTGTTTTTCAGTATATTATATATCTGAATGTATTTGCATTGTCAATATGTTGTGAAGATCTGTTTGTGTTTCTTCGAATGGATTTCCATGTGCTAGAATAACCTTTTTCATTGAAGCAATATTCTTCGTTATTCGTTGGGATTTCTTGCCTGTGACTTCATGATGATGATGAGTTGAGTCCCCAGTCCTAGATTTACACATATCTCTGAAATCATCTG
>PNEQ01121747.1:0-21196 GCA_003012365.1 Medauroidea extradentata | reverse complement strand
GAACGTTTATAATAACGTGAATTCGACACCATCTTCAAGTTTTGGCCAAATAACAACAATTTTTAAGATGACTTATAACCACCAGAAAATTGTAGTAATATTTTCGAAGTTCGAAGTAAAAATTTTATTTCGAATATGATATCGAATAATGAAAATATTCGATTCGGCTTCGAAATTTCGAAGCTTCGCCCACCCCTACTGTTTACTGTATCTTGGTAAGTGTGCAAATTTTATGGCTTGGTTGAATTGAAATTATCAATTGCTTGTAAACTGTACACTGTAGTTTAAGAATAATAAAGTGGTGCCTGTAAACATTTTTACTACATAGTTCAGACAGGTAACTCGGCAAGTACATAACTGATTATTAACATAACTGGCCTCCATAGCGTAATTAGTTAGGTACCAGTCTACAGTGCAATATGTCCTGGATTCAAATACTGGCTTGGGCATAGATGTTACGCTGTCCTTTCACTTCACTTCACACTCCAGCAAATGTACACTTACACCTGCAGTAGGTACTTCCTAAGAGTTAGTTAAAAACTCACAAACAGTACAATATTATTTTAATGAAGTTTAAAAATAGTTCTGAACAAAATATTTACATTACCTAAGAGATAAACTCCTTCATCATGAAGCTTATCTGATGAGCAGCGAATAGGTGCCGGAATTTCATCAGTGCTTGTGTCTATGTCATGAAGTGGCAAAAGACGAGGGTAGAAGTAGACAACAGATGATGGTACATCCATTATGCTCACTGCTTGCATTACAAACCAGCGGTCGTCAATTGTCATGTCTGAACCTACATTGTAGAAACAATAAACAAAAACTTTACTACATACAACATGGGTGAGACAAAAATAACACAGTATTTTTTTTTATGTACATTGCAGAAAAGAACTTTGAAACTTTACAAAGCTGTAACAGTCAAATCTTCATTCTTCAAAATGAACTGTGATAAGTAATAAAAACAAACTTAATTACTGTGGCAATGTTCCATTCTCTTTGTGGTGTTTCACATTTATACAGAAACTGTGCTTTTTTGTTGTTATTTTGTTGTGATACTTTAACTTTTGCCTCCAATGTTATACTGAATGTACACATGCTTGCAAACATGAACATGCATGCATATGAGCGTGTAAACACAGGGAGGGAGGGACGCAGCTGCGCTCCTAATTGCACTGCTGTGCTGTTAAGGTTTTGGTATACTGTATTTTGTATAACTTGTATGAAACTATTATGGACAAAAAACTGTTAAATTATTGTAATTTGTGTTACAATGCAAGCTGTTTATAGTTCTAAAATGGACCCGAGATGTCGATTTCACCACTCGTAATAAAAATGTTGTCTTGCATTGTTATACATTTTACAAAATATTGCCCATAAGTAGCTGTAAAATTTTACTGGAGCTATATACAAAACCGAATACAATAAAATAACTGATACAAATCTGGCTCTTGCATACTTTGCGGCAGCAACGTATTGCATGTTGCATCTACATAATGTGTATAGCGACCTACACAGAGAGGCACAATGTTTTGTAGGCCTATACGAACTGATAGCAGTAGTAAAAAAAGTGAAGAAAATGACAGGAACACTAACACTTGAAGCACACGTGACTAGTCCAGAGTTAGTTGTTCAGTACAGTGGCTCTATCAGGTGAGAAAGAGAAACACTATCTCCAATGAAGCATTGACAATGATTGTAATGGTTTTCAGACTATAATAGGGAAACTGTTAAGTACGCGTGGATTGGTGTGGAAGGATACTGTTCACCTTGCAAGTAGTTCCAGTAGCAACATTGGAAAACGAGGAAGTCTCAAGATGGCGTCTCGGTGAGTGTATGTGTGCTTTTAGTCTCTCTCGCTAGTTTGCAAATAATAATAGAGTAATGTTGCAACAGACACTAGGTATTTTTGAGAATTTTAATACCTGTGATGAACTGCTCATGTGAGCGAAGCTTGTATTAACTTTAATTGGTTGAAACCAAGCTTCGTTCTACCATGTCACAGAATAGGCTTAGCACATTAATGTTACGATACGTTGATCAGTTTGTAGTGCACCAGTCCTCCTAGACCAGTGCACTAGCTCGACGATAACCCAGCCAAAAAGGCAGGTATGAAAACTAGAACATTTCTCTTCATCTGTAGTTAAGTACTCTGGAATTTACTGGCAGTAGAGATGGGCGTTATTTAACGTAACCGTTAAAAATAACGGTTATAAATTTATAACACGTTACTCGAGTAACACGTTTCGCATTTGACACTGTTATTTTTGGAACGTTTAAAGGATGTGTTATAACTTTTGAGGGACGTGAAACTGTTCTAACCCAGCACGCGCACGCGCACAGTTCCTTCTTCGGCCAACTCCTTCTCAGTCTTCAAGTCATTCTCTCTCTCTCTCTCTCTCACACACACACACACACACACACACACACACATGCGCACGCGTAGATCCTTACTGCGCATGCGCAAGAGTTATTTTTTGGAACGACTTGATGTCAGGACGTTACTTGTACTGCGTTACTTCTGACTGCTGCCGCGTTTGTTGTTCCACGTGCATAGCAGTTATATTTTTAAAACACTCCGTGCTCAGTCGTTTTAATATATAACAGTGTTTGTTTTACAATATCTGTTTGTGTGTATGTAACGTTTGTAAATTGAGTAAAAGGTAAAAAACAAGCCACATGTGAGCTTATTAAAGTTTTGGATTCTGAAAGGAAATTATAAATTTGTAACCTTCGTAATAAATCTTTGTGTTACAGCTCAACTACTAACTTAAAAAAATTGTTACAGTTGCATTTATACTTAACTAGAGTTTAGAAAAACCAAGTAAATTTGATACATCGTTACGTTTCAAGCACACAAACGAAATTACATAACAAATATTTGTAACGTGTGAAACCTCGGTTCCAAGTTCCAAGTAGTCGCGACGAACAGTTTTCAGTAACACGTTTCAAAAATAACATGTTACTGGAACGTGTTATTTATGTGGAACGGAAACGTTGGAACATGTTACATAGAAATAACGGTTAGGCACATCACTAACTGGCAGTACTTTTGTAGGTTACGTCGCATTGTAGACAAAATTTAGAACTTTCACAGAAATTGGCAAATTTAGAGAAGTTAGTCACAAAATGATATACTCTACTATGATCCGAGACTGTTTATTAGATTTTTTCAATTTACATCGGCACAAAATACACTATTTGTCTTAACACGGTGGATCCGGTTCACAGAAAACTACAAGCAGAAACGCAGCGAGACTAAATCTGACAGTTAAATTAGATAAGAAATTAGCACACTGTGAATTTACACATGCGGCGAAGAAGAATGAGTAGCCATCCTGGCTCTCTGCACCTAGCGGCCTACATGCACGGGCGGAAACGAATTTTGTAGAGTTCAAACTAGTCCGAAAGAAAGGTTAAAGGGTAGAGACCGCGGTGCTACCCGTGCATGTTAAATTTTAACTCCCGAACTTCACTTAATAAGATTCTTTGGACCGCAGCCCCGCGCACGTCCGTTCTGGATCGCGTCACAACTTATTCTAAAACATGGCGGAGGCAAAACATTCCAGACAAAGGGCGAAGGGGCGCCACACGCTGTGCTCTCATTGGCTGGTTCTCGGTGACGTGACCTTCGTCATTTGTTCCATTATCTAGAACCCTCTAGGGCACAATCAGAAACTATGCATTAAAACAACAAACGGGCCAAAACTTCCGCGGAAAAAACTAGAACACAAAAACAAAACAAAGCTACTGCCTCCTACCAAGGCCACCTGGCCATAACGTCAAACATTACACCCTATCTAGAACATTCAGGGCTAAATAACTGCGTCTCTACACTTCCCCTCTGGAACCAAGTCCACTAAAATAAAATTACAATTTTAAACATATTAGAAAATTATGATAACATAAGATATTAATTCACCAAATAAAAACCCCTGTCTGGCAATGCTACAAGTTTCTCACTGTTTACATTTAATTGGAAGACATACTGTAGTTCATGAATTCCAAAACGTGGTGTCGTTTGATTGCCAAGTGCATCTATGAAGTTTAATCACAGCATAAATGTTTCTTTGTTGTAATGGTATTACGGATAATTTTTGGTTTATTTATTGCATTATTAGTGTTTTTTCTTATATTTATGTGATTTCTATGTTTTCAAAGATATGTTGAACTTTATTTGGGTATTCACTACACAGCTATAGCTAAAGAATACCATTTCACTGCACAGAAGACATAACTTATTAGCATATTCTGTGGGCGGTTCTTTCGTTACTAACATGATGTAGGTGAAAGCGGGATACGTAATTCAATTTTAAACAAAATCTCAGGATTCAAAGAAAACATGTAGATTTAGCAATTAACCTCGGCTTAACAGTCGTAGAGTACATAAGAACTCCCTCTCATACCTCTGGCCTTGGGAATATATCTATTCTGAATTAAAATAATCATAATTCCAAAAAAGTCTTTAACACAAAACGTAAATATGCTATGCAATTTAGCAGGACTATTATCTTGACACAAATTAAACATCCATTTTGCTGCCACAGTTACAACTAATAAATTCCAAGGGGTGCATCATAATGATGAAATAGAGTCAAATAATTGAAAATAAATGTCGATCTTACAGTTCTGTTGTCACCGATTTTAAGCTCATTATAAAACTTACAATTGAAGAGAACTAATCAAAATCATGTCCCTTCTTAAACGGCAAACTTATAGTAGGTTAATTTCCTACCCTAAGCTCTCTCCCTGGAGCTTCCTAACTTAGGATGGCGGCAGATAAAGATAAGTGCTTGAAGACTTATCTGCTGAGACATCTTGTTAGTTCGAAGGGGAGATAGAGAAGAAGGAACTATTGTTACCACACAATAGTTTAAAGGCCTAGCAAGCATTGTTTCCTAGGCAGTTTTAAAAACTGTTTGTTGTCCAAAGAAATAGGAGTAATATTAATACTAAATAGTACATAAAAAACTGGAATTACTTATACAATATTTTAACTAGGTCAAAGGGTTAATTAGGGTATCCTCAATAAAATAAATAAAATATTTAAATATTGGAAATACACAATTTAGGTTAATAAAATTATTTGGGGCAGTATTCAAAATTAAAGCAAATTTAAATTCAAAATAACATGGAAAACATAAAAAAAAAAAAAATATAGGAAAAACACTATTAATTCAATAAATAAACAAAAAATTATCTGTAATACCATTACATTGTTTCATACATGCTCAAACATAAACAGTATTTTTAAGACATTGTGAGAGACTATAGTGAACAGCATTGTGAAATCAAAAGTCAGAGCATCTTGCTCTCAAAGATACACAAGACGTCAGTGGTTTGACAACTTCAGCCATATATGCAACTATATGTACACAATGATGATTCAAAAGACATGCATGCATACAAGATTTGAACAAGCATGTTAGTGTACATAAATTAAAATAGGCTGAGTAATTAAAATGTACAGAACATAAAAATGTAATAAAGATGAGTTTAAAAGTGTCTGTGTTTATGATAACACATCTGTACATTACTTTGCAAGTTGATGGCATGGCAAAGTGGTCATGATGCAAGACTCACAGTCAAAAGTTTCAGTAGCTGTGTGTAATACACGTCTCTCATGCTCTAGTAATGAGAAAACTTCTGCAAATATTATGCGTTGTTATTTAATTCAGTTTTGAGTAATATTGTTTACCAATTTACGGTATTTACATTTCAAAATATATTCTAGGCTATGGGATAAGTTCACAGCCAGATTGAACTTTTTAAAGTGATTTTGTTTGTGTAAACCTGCAATGGTACTGTAGATGAGTTGCACATGTCTGCCTGTTCTTTGCATTACTCATCCACGAAGACCAGAGTGAGATACGTGGGAACCTCACCTTTATCAGCTCCTTCCTCATACTCTTGCAAGAACATCCTAACATGTACAGCGTAAGCATGCGCAGTGCAAGAGTAACATCAGTACAATGTGAAATATGGCAGTGCATGCCTCGCCGGTACCATCACCATTTGTTATAGTTACTGCATAATAATTGCTGTTCTAATTTTTATCTTTAAAGATGTGACTTAATGCAGGACACGTAAAACTATTATACGTAGACTGCTAAGGATTCACCCTTGCCCCTCTCCTGTTTTTGCGGTCTTGATCCATTTACGCCTCTGTGTGTGTGACATACTGATTATAATATGGCATGCAGTAGTTTGTGTGGAATTAGTCACAGTCACAATAGGTAACTTATAGAGTAATCAAACCACGTAGTCAGAGACGCATGAATACTTACAGGAACGTACTTGCAAGCAGGAGAACATCACACACACATACACGACACATTTTTCTGCACGGTCATGGTTTTTCACTGGCCAAGTCAGCTTCCTCGAGCGGTGAATTAGGAAGTGTGTAAATCATTCGCTGCCCGAGGAAGCTGGCTTGGACAGCAAAACGCTGTGACCATGCAAAAAAAAGTGTCGCCTGTCTGTGCTTTATGTTCTCTTACCTGCAACATGATCCTGTAAGTACTTGTGCACCTCTGTCTACATGTTTTATTAATTAGTAACCTAGCTGCCGTTTCCCCGCCTTCTCTTTGTGTACTGAACAATTAAGGTACGATAATAATTTTAAATTTTGTATGTAAAATTTTGTATTTATACATAATTTTGTGCACATTCTATGAGCTAAATCTACGTAGTATAACACAAAACTATTTTATATATGGTTCAATATTATGTGTTTACTTGTGGTTTATTGTGTAACATTTTTGAGGCGAGTTATTTTTCATTATGAGATCAATTTTTGATTCACATACAGTACATAGCCATATCCCCATAGTTTCAATTTTTGTATACTGTAAGGTGGATGGGCACCTGACCTCTACTACTTTAGTGAATAATTACATGTTTCAAGGTTACCACATGTTGTGGTGTGCTAATAATAGAGTTAGCCTATTGTTAGTTTTAGTTAATTTTGCTTAAATTAGGTTGATAAATGTGAATTTAACAGTTTTGTTTTGAAACTGCATATGAATCTGTTCATTTAGTGCATTGCAGCATTTACTCTCCTTTCAGTACTATGTGGTCAGAAGTTGCCTCTGTAAGAGTTTGTTGTGAAGTCTAGATTGTTGATTATTCTTTTATTATAAGAACACTGTTATTTTTAATGTCACACCAAATTCAAAGGAGCAATATCGAGTTTGATATCAAACAAATCAGTATTTAATTTCCTGCAGATTATCTAAATAACTTATTTTTGTGTTTTGCACCTGTTAGAGTATATTAGCGTTTATTTAAATTGCTGTGTCTGAGAGGAAGTGATGAGCATTAGCCCAGCCGACAGGCTGGCGCCGGCAAAGGGAGGCTGGGCTGAAGCAAACCTCACCAAATATGGTTACATCTGTGCTGATTGGCCAGACGACGACTCTGGAATTTTTAGACTCTTGTGACGTCAACCAAGTAGTCCCCTGGGGGTAGGAACTGTTTCTTCATCCGCAATGAATTTAGTTAATTAGTAATGTCATAAGGCTAAATATAGCATAATCACTGTTTTGGAAACCGATTGAATGAATTGACTGTATCTTAAATCAGTGTCTTATCCGCATATAATGTAAAGCAATGTAAAAATGATTAGCTGTGTGACGGTGGAATAATCTGTAAGAGTGGCTTGGCACTAGGGGAGCGTTTTGCCCTGGCTGAGGGTTGTTGGTAGTGACGCGCCGGGGTAGCAAGGTGCGGTGCCAGAGGGCACGGAATTTTGGTTGTCCGGTGGTATAAAAGGCGAGACTGGCAGTTAATTGACGAGCTTGAAAGTGGTTGGTGTGCGGTCTAGGGAAGTGCGGTCACCGCAGCCTAGATTGAAATCGGCTAGTTTTGAATAAGTTACCGGTAATACCGCGGAGACTGAATACACTCGGTGATAGTAAGCTCTCACAGGACCTCAGCTAGGGCTAAAACCAAACTTGTGTCAGCACGCAGTTTGCAAGCCGAATGTACGAAGGTGCTGTATATCTAAAGATCTGTTGTGATAAACAAACGGCAATAAGCCGTCCCGTCAAACTAAAAGTGACTTGTGCTTTCACAACCATTCTTAATTAACCTAGCGAGTACAAGTAGCTAATGACACTCTACTGGGCTATCCGGCAGCAAAAAAAAAAAACAATAATCGTAAAATAAGTAAGACTGCATAAAGACGCATTACAATACACTATGACCACATATAGAAACATGAAGTGGTTTGGTTTTATTTAAGTGATCTCATGTTTCTGATAAAAATATTGAGAGTTGCAAAAGCAGTATTAGATATGTAGTTGAGTAAAAAAACATGAAAATGTGGCTGGACATATTTAATGCATAATAGTATGAACTGCAATTATCAGACTGTTTTACTTTGTGTGTGCCGCCAACTTTGTAATGTTGCATAAACTGTGTTTGACATACCCTTTCGTTTATAGCGAGTCAACACTAAATAGCTCTGTATATTATAGGTAGCTGATACTACATATACGAATGACATTAATATTTTTCGAAGAAGAAGTTACAGGAAAAATTGAACTATAATTTATATTAAACTTAACTGGTAGCTGCAAATTCAAAGCTTTAGGAATGTGATTTTTACAACAGAGTTTAAAGAATAAGTTGGTTTCTAGGACGTGCAGCATAAGATTTTGTGATTTTCTTGTCACAGAGTGCATTTCAAGTTGTTGTAGGTATGCAAATTTAATAGTCAGTCATTACTGTTATTCTAATCAGTACTGACAAGCAACTTAAAGACTGTACATGGTATGTACATAAAATAATATGTTATAATGAAAATCTTGTGATTATTGTGTTCATTAATATGTTACAATATCTGAACAGTGTAAATTATGAACTACTATTTATAGGTATTCTTCATACAAAAAGATAGTTGATAACGTCAAGAGGTTAAAATGGTTGTAAACAGCTAAGATATTGAGGTCACTGAACACTACAGATAATTGAAAATGGAACAGCAATCAAATTTAACAGAAGGGATAAACTGTAGCATCACGAGAAAACTACTGTTTAGTTAGAAGTTTGCCCCAATTTTTCAAATGCACCATGAGAAATAGTTTCAACAAATTGTGAAGCACATAACTTGTCTCAACTTTAGAGCTAAAATAATGGTATTTTTGCATTGTAAGGGGTCGTTTGTGGGATATTTGTGCTTTCCAAAAGTCAAGATATGGTTAGTAAATACATGCACAACAAATGTAACGCAAAATATATGCAGGTTGGCTATTATTTTCACCAGTCCTAAGGAAAAAAGACAGAAATCATTGAGCATAAAACATCATATGTTAGGAATGATGTGGTAGAGGAGGGGAGGGGGAATTATATTCAGTGCACTGAGCTATCTCATCCACCGGCTGCCACTGATTAGTTTTATGGTTCAAATCATTATTGAAGGGTCAAATTTTTATAGTTTTGTTATTTAATGTGTGTTACTTTATTTCACACAACATATTTAAAACTTTTGGAAACTGCTGTAAAGCCATCATTTTATTAGTTTTAATGAAGTATTGGTAATTTCATCATGTATCAGAACTGAATGCTAAATTATTTTGTAAGCTGCAATCTATTGCATACTACTGTCAAGCTAATACAGTGCTATTTGGAGTCATTCAGGAGAAAGTGCCTGGTTCCTTGCTGCTGTTTAGTGTAACAAAGTTTCAATGCTTGTGACCACATAATAAATAATGCCAACTGTACTTGTATATTTCTTCTAACAACACACAGCTTTTCCTCTCTTCAAAAGCTCTAGAATGTCTCAATACCACCTCATCAGCTTCACTTCCACTACAATCTGAGTACGCCATTATTATTAATAACATTTTTGTGCAAAACATACCATTAATTCTGTCAATATTTACTACTGTACTTAGTAATAATATAATTTATCATGATCCAGAGACTGATATATTTCAGTGCTAAAAATCAGACCAAAATAATAGTGACTGAAGTTTATGAAATACTCTTGATTTTGAACTCATAATATTACTCATTACAGTCTTACTTTAGCTACTTTTTTACACCAATGATTTTATGAAACAGAACCTACAACTAGCAGCTACTTTTATTGCTTTTCACTCCCAATTAGAAGAACACAGAACAGAATGAAACAGGTCCATGGCAGAATATTAATACCACACAAATCTATTAATCTGGGCAGTGAAAAGTGTGCTTCTAACTACATTTTTCTCAACTCGTCCCACTTGTTGAAGGGAAGGTGTATAGGGGGCGGTCTGCCGACGCTAGCCGAGTAAGTATATTAGTTTATATTACACTCCATACATCCAAAGCTGTTTTAATGTACACTTCAAAAATTTGCTATTCATTAATTTTTATTACTAACTTACAAACTTACTCTAAACATTTTTGAAGAGGGAAAACATTTCAAAATTAGTACCTAATCTTGTAAATATGTCACATACAATATCTTTCTTTTTTGTATAAATGTGCAGTGTATAAATCCTGAAGAAACAATAATTAATGTTCACAGACTTATGTATTCTGAATCATGTATGTGTATACTACTACCCTTTCGATTAATACCATAACCAGCAGTCTGCCTTTGTGCGCTGTATGGTGCACTCATTTAAAATTACAACTGTTACAGTTTCAAACAGACTTGTTTTATCTCACTGTATGGCAGTTTCGAATACTAACCCTACAAACAACATATTTTTTGACTAAGGACTGGTGAACTTATTTAGGTATATGTTATTATGCTACAGTATTTTGTTGGATTTTTCATTGTAAAAAATTATTTTTGTACAGTTCTTGAGAACAGATTGCTAAATCACTGCCTCATTAAATTATGCCGCTCTAGTATTATTTTTTAGCCCCAAAAATTTTTCAAAAGATTATCTCTAAGACAATTTTGTTTCTAGTTATTTAACATTAAAATAAAAGACCACATTTTACTTAAATGATTAACCAAGAAAAGTACACATGTATTTTGTAGTGCTCATGTTTCTATTGTCGTAAAACACACAATCTGCAGAATCACTGCTTTTCTTTTAATAAATAAAAAACCCTTTTTTTCCTTTAATAACTAAAAACTACATTCCTGTAGTTCACTAACCTCCAGAAAGTGCATCACTCTTCAGAACACAGTTGATATACAGGGGTAACAGTTTCATGCACTCCGGGAGAATGAGCTGCCCAGCAGACGAAGGGCTGGCACAGTTCTTGCGGTAACATGCCAGCATAATGGCACATCTGTTTACCAAACTATCCTTCACTGTCTTTGGTGGAGACTCCAGCAGTCGGAAAACAGCTGTCAACCAATTACGAAATTACCGAATAACAACCGAATTACGAACACTGTAATATTGACAACTTTTTAAACTAAAACTACATGTCTTACTGTTTTAAATTCTGTAATTACAACTACATTATGAGAAATAAGTTACGTAAGCAATTGTATTGTGATTGGTAAACATTGCTAAAGCCAACAATGCTACCTATTTCTCGTCCACTTGGGAAAGGTCTCTAACCCATTTCCATTCTGTTGTACAACAAATTATTCATAACACACAAGCATCACTGACACTTTCAAGCCAATCTGCACAAACATAATAATACTGCAGGTCGGGTCCAGCTATTAACAATACAATTACAAAATGGTTACCATGTCTATCTACCTAAGATTGTAAATGTAGCAAAGCGGCATCCATTTTAATTAGCACTCCAACCAAAACATCACAAATTAGTGCCATTCCTGCTATTTTGCTGAAGTTTCATCAATTATTAGGGCTAGCACATTGTATTTACTAGAAGTATGTTATTTGCTAACAGTAACTACTTTTTCAACAGTCCTTCACAGTCGCTTGAGAAATGCTGTGATACTGCACATCACTGCCATGCCAGTGCAGTGCTAATTTGAGTTGCTGTTTAGCTGAAAGTGCCTGGTTCCCTGCTGTTGTATGGTCTAACAAAGGTTTAATACTTGCGAGTATATAATTTAAAATGCCACATGTTAACCTAAAATGTTCATTGTACTTCTCTGTTACTCCTAACAATGTATGGCCATCCCTTTCTAGGAAAGATCTAGGACTACTTACTATCACTGCATCATCATCACTTCCACCAGAGGATTCCATTATTCAACAACTTTTTGTGCCGCACTAATCTTCAAGTCTGTCAACATTTACGACAAATAAAATAATTTATCATGACAAGACTGATAAATTTCAGTGCTAATGGACGACTTGAAAAGAGGCAGAGCTCCAGTCTGGTGTGGGATACAATTCTTACCTCCATGGATACCGCAGCCGAACATAACCTTCATACAGGAGTTTGACTTCACACGTCCAATATGAGATGTACGTAAAGAAAATTGATTATTTGTTTGAAATTTGCAGCTTTTTCAGGTAAACATAGATTTTATGCAATTGTGTATCTTAACCACGAAATGAAACTAATATTTTTTACACTTGCGTGCAAGCCTATGAGTGCACAACACGTTTGGTATCTGTCATCACCAACTAACAAATCAGCATGTTTGTAAACAAGTTTTGTTTCCCACAGTACTCTCCCCCTGCGGTGTGACGTCAGAGGGCGTGTACCTCAAGTTATCCATAATTAGACTAAAACATTAGTGTCTAAACTTAACAAAACATTAATGATTTTGAACTCATAATATTACTCATTATAAGGAGTCCCACACTTCTACCAACTATTTTATACTACTAGTTTTACGAAACATAACTTAAAACTAGCAGCTACTTTTATTACTTATCATTCTCAATTTGAAGGCTAATAATAAGTTTTATGAAACACGCACCAGGGTTCATTTGTGAACGTAATTGTAACAGGCTAGATCCCCAGTTCAAAATGTTAATCATTTTCAACAACTTGTAAATTAATGTTTAATAAGCTTTATATAATGAGAAATAATAATATAATTTTTTAAGTTTTAAGCATTGCATTACATTGTTTTTTGACTGAAGTAATTGTTTATTCAGAATGACTACTGTGTTCAAAAACAGTACAGTACAGTAATTTGTGTATACACATTCACAGAGAAGGCTTGAGTTTATGTTTTAATGTCTGGAACTGTGCTGTGTACGACATAATACATCATCATTATTTATGTTGCATTTACATCAACATAACCATATTTACTCAAATATAAGAAATATTTTGGTCCAAAATCACTTCTAAAAATTTGGAAGTCATCTTATTTTCGCATAACAAGGAATTGTTGTTAATATTTATGCATGTGAAATTGTCCATGGTTTTTAGAGAAATACACATTCTTTATGAAAACACAAGATCGGTATTTAAAGCAAAGTAACACAATCACAAACATATAAAGCATATAAAAAGCAAATATGACTAATCATCAGAGTTTGTTAATTATTATAAAATATATGAAATTATTTATAGAACCATTCTAAGAAAAGAACAACTTTTCATTGACCACTGCATATAAAATTCCAAAAACACCTCTAAAGCTACTTGGATGGTAATAAACAAAATATGGAAATAACTGGACAGAATTGAAACATTTAAACATCTGCAATTCAAACAGCAAATTACAGGCATATAAAGTGGTACTTTTGTAAAATAGTGAAACATAATTGTAGTTCAATAAAACAACAGACAACATGTGACTGAAAAACCAAAACTGCAGCTGCATCTCCATATTTATATCCAGTAAACTTTTCTGAAATGACAAACTGAATCAGTAGTTTGTAAAATAAAACTTCTACAGGCATGGATAGCATTCTAATAACAGTAATAAAAGACTGTGTCAAATTGCTGTCATACAACCATGCACTCACACATTAAAAGAATCTTTTTCAACAGGCATTTTTCCTGATGACTTTATGCATGCAACCAAATTTATTTCACTGTTCAAAAAGGGGGATAAAACTAACATTGTAAACTATAGACCCATTTCACTGCTACGCATCTTTTCAAAAATTTTTTGAAATACCTAATACTGAAAAATAGAATAGTAAATTTTCTCACACAATTCAAACTGCTTAGCAACTTTCAACGTGGTTTTGGTTTTTATTCAAAAAGGAAAAAACACAGAAACAACAATAGGAGAATTTATTGATAATACTGTACATATAATAACATGCAGTGGCATGTCAAATAGTTCACTGGGGATGTTCCTGGACTTAACAAAAGCGCTTAGACAACATTGATCATAAAATATTACTGGAGAAATTAGAATGTGTAAGAATCAGGGTAAAGGCAAATAGCTTACTAAATTCATACTAGACAAATAGATTACAAGTTGTTGAAGTAACAAGGATAAATGATAACAATTTTCTGGACATTGACATTCTCATCCACAAAAGATAACTGAGGTGTTTCACAAGGAACTGACCATGGGCTTCTATTATTTATTTAAATGATTTAGAACTTCAACTTGATAATGTCACTGTTGTTTCATTTGCAGATGACAAAAACTTACTCCTAAAACTGTGTCAGAATATGACTCTAGAAAACAGTGCATCAAAAATTATTAACAAACTAATTTCCTGGTTTGATTCCAACAAGTTAGCATTAAATCTGGAAATAAATAAATGCATTCTGTTTAATCCAAAAACCAGAGCTGACAAAACAAAAATAAAGGTGCAAAACCAATTCATTAGCTGTGTGAAACAAACCTGTTTTCTTGGCTTGAACATTGATGACAAATTATCGTGGAAAGCCCATGTAAAGCACACTGTTAAAAAGTCGAACAAGTATTGCCATACTGTATGTTTAAACCTCTATCTGCAATAACTTCACTTAAATGTTTGATACCTGTTTATTTTTATTATGTCCACTCTCACATCAGTTATGGTATAATTTTCTGGGGTACGAGTAAATCCAACTTACAAACAGTTTTTATTGCACAAAAAAGGGCCTTGCAAATAATGAATCTCTTATATATCCAACTGAAAGCTGCAGAAACATATTCAGGGTGTTAGGAATTCTCACAGTACCTTGCATGTACATCTACAAGACAATCCTTTACATACACAAAAATAAAATAAAATATGACACAAATGCCCAAGTACATTGTCACAACACCAGAATTAAGAATAATATTTCAATCTAAAAAATTTAAATAGAGTGTAGACCCTAAAGACACGTAATAACAGTAAACTATCTGATAGTATCAAAATTCTAAATGGTGCTAGCCTGTTCAAAGAGCACTTGTATAAATTTCTGTTTATTTTTTTATAGTGTTCAAGACTATTTGTCTAGCAATTAAATTAATTCTGCTAAAAAAACTTCTTTTATTGTGTTCAAGAATATTTATCTGACAAATTTCTGATCCAAGGTTTAAGCTAAATTAATAAAATTATGATACAGATGTTTACATCTTCAGTATATGTACCTGTTAATAATCATGAGCAGACTTGTAACTGTCAACATATTTGTAAGTATATGTACGCATATATCAACACCAATTTTGTTATTTAATGCATGGTACTGTATAAAAGATATTGATTTAACTTAAGAGGTTTCAACATACTGTGTATGCAAACAAACTTTAATTGTTGCAAAGTTCATTTGTTTGTCTTGTTTACTTGTTTTATTGTTTGTCTTGTCTGTCCTGTTTGTGTCTACACACTGAGGAGTTCAAATAGCATTGCTGCATTCTCAACTGAACCATGAATATCTATCTATTTATTTATCTATCTATGTATCAAAAATGATGTTAACTTAAATTTCAAACAAAGTAATATAACAGACAGAGGTACAAGTACTTACAAATGATACTTGTACAGACTTCCACGGGCGGCAAGACAGTTTGATAATGGTGAAACGTCGCGACTGCGCTTCCGTGGGAAAATGTGTGTCGTCCCTTTGTGCGTGTACCTGTTTACAAGTATCATCTGTAAGTATTTGTACCTCTGTCTTTTGTATTACTTTGTTGGCCAAACGGTCTATCTCCCGCCCTTCTTAATATTCAGTCAATATTTCTTCTGGCAGATCATGTTCCTGGTACTTAATTGATGAAAATTTATACTTGTAACAGCAAAAGTAATTCCCAAAACAGCTGCTAAAACATTGGCACATTAAATAAATATGTATAAACGCCAGTGCATAAAAATTCACTGCAGGTGGCTGCCTACACATTTTCTGTGGTTTCCTTTGCGAAATGGTGGACGGTGGTAAACAGAAACCTTGTATTCTAGGGCGTGTTCCATTCCTTACATTCACTCGTGCGCAGGACTTATTCCATTGTGTAAACAAGTGCACGTAAACGTAGAATATTGTTCCGTTGCGCACACAAGCGCACTTACACGTAGAATGTAATTCCATAACTCTACGCAAGTTCTTTATTTATGGCGAAGACCAGCACGGCACCGTATTTGAGAATGTGCCCATGTTTGTTGTTCTCGTTAAATATGTTTTTTTCAGTTTGTGGTTGGAGGTTTGGCCTGCCAATGAATGATAGCATGTGTTAAATAATGAGTGTCCATATAAAGAAAATATTGATGGTGTTGAACGGCAGCCTCGTATGTCAGAAAGGAAAAAGCACTTTAAAAACATAGTAATCACAGTATATCTTGTAATAACTGTTCAGGCATCTATACCATACAAGAACGTAAATTTTAAATTATATAGTACACATATTAATCAATGTATAGGTATAACAGTGAAATAGAAATTTGCTATATGCAAGAAATTGCATTGTTTCGACATATGAGGTTGCAGTTGAACACCATCAATATGTTTCTTTGCATCACAGAGAAGAAAATTTTAACGCTGTAGTTACAGTGTGAAATGTAGACTAATGGTGGTTTGGCATGCAAAAATTCATGACAATTGTGCTTCAACTGAAACTATGCACAGGTAGAGACTTTGTGAAAATAAATTGCTTTGATAACAGGTTAAGCTTTTTCTTACTTTACTATTGCTTATGTGTATTAAAATGTTATTCATATTTGAGTTTTGAATTTATTTTCTGGACCTGTTAGTAAAGATTTGTCGCAAAATTTAATTTTTACCCTTACCATTGGGAAGTTTTCATGGAGCTAAATGTTTACATGTTTTAAGAGATAGATGGAAGTCACGTATATGTTTGTTTACATGCATGTCAGCATTGGTTTATTAAGTGTAGTCCTTAAATGTGTAGTAGTTGTGAACGTACCTTGTTTCGAAAAGAAATTGATGACAGTATCCAAATCACAGCTACGGTAAAGATCTGCCATCTGCACACACGTTTTCAGTGACAGATTTATTATGCGCAGACGACGCTGGCCACTGCATGATGTGTACAACAAGGCCACTTGTACATAAACTCCATCTTCCTCGGTTAGTTTGTCATCATGCTTGACTTCTACTGCCACTGCCTGCAAATTACAAACATACGACAATTGTTCATGAAATTTAAATACAAATCTGGTTTGTAAATTGAATCTCGTGTAGCGTAACTTGTCTCCCACTCGATTCCACCTAAAGTAGCAGAGGTATTACAGCTAATAATGGCTGAAAGCTGGAGAAAATAAAATCTTTATTTCTGTTTGTACCAAATACAGTTAATTGTTAATTCTTTTGAACATATTTGACGCATGTTACACAGCATCATTTTGTGGTTCCCGCCTCCGCCTTGCCTTAAGCCAGTTTCCTTCTTCTTCTCCCACAGTTTGTCGCATCTCTCCTTGCTATCTCACACTTGTTACGTGCACTCCGCACCAGACAGCACCCTTAATATTTCCAGTGTGTCCATAATCCGTTAGTCATTTCAAATCCTTGTCCGAGGCAGATAGGATGGTATTGGTGGATTACAGCGAGCCACCTGGATACACACTACCAGCTGCACAAGCAGCTGAGCTCAGAAGGGTGGGTTATCACCCCTACAAGCAATCCCTGCTGCCAGCCACCTCAAGAGCTCATTGAACCGGCACACTCCTGCCTCCATGATGGCTGGCTAGTTAAGAGCTCACTTATAATTTCCACGCCCATCAGTGCGTGTATAAAAGACGCAACTGTTGCAGCTGTAGAGTAGTGTGTCATCGAGTCAATAATTTAGATGATGTTCAGAAGTTCATCCAGTACGCTCATGCCTCGCTGCGCCAGCCGAAACAACACACTCAAACACTAGCAGATTTCTCTGCTCTGCTAAGCTTATTCTGCTAGTTGAATTTAGTACGTTCTCTTGTCGGGAAGAAGAAGGTTCCAGCGTCCGTTGCCCTTCGACAGAACACGTCCGCGGGAAGTCGCCTGTCACGTGAGGGAGCGAGAGTGAGAGTGAGAGTGAGAGAGAGAGAGAGAGAAAGGGAGAGACACACACAGTCACCACACAAGCCAGCAAGACGTTACGCCGAGCTTACGTCAACAGAGTTGACCTCCCCATGGGCACTAGTGCTTTTCTGTTGCTGCTTCCTCCACCTCACTGCAATAACGACTTGGCACAGAGTGGTTTTATTGTTCTTTTACGAGCAATAAAACACAATTAAAACGGACCTCTCCTTTTGTCTGTTTTAGCTCTTCGCTCCCTGCTCCTTTCTTATATCCACTCCCAATTCAATTCTCTTAGAGTATACTGCTGTTTGGGTCTGTAAAGTAAGTAAACACGGAGACCGGCAAGCTAACTATTGTTCTGCGAGACTGTCGTTCAGTCTATCTACCCCGTCCGCGGCTTCTCGTCAGCGGTGGAACAGCACTCCACTGGGCAGGTCTCTCAGACAAGAGGTTCGCTGCACTTACATCCGCCACCAACGCATAACCCGAAACCAGAAATCGTGGTTTGCGTTGGGGAGCCCTAGTTCCGTGCAGGAAACAGCGGCTGTGATAGCTGTCGTACTTTGTATTGGACTCAAGAAGTTCCTCAACATGAGATACGTCATCTAGACTCACGAGTCATACACTTTTGCTCATCCTGTTGGCCTTTTTGGAGCTACTGAAGTTTGTTGACGGAGTTACTCAGGACAACTACTCTCCTTTCAAGTAACGTCTCTAACTATTCTCCAAAGGTAAACTATTCCTGGGTATGCCCAAGTATAGGGCAGGCAAAAGGCAGGCTGCTCGTGCCAAGCTAGCAGACTTGGTCAAAGAGATTCTGGCCAAACCAAACCCCCACACGGGGATCTACACAGTACACAGCATACAGCTGAACATCGAGGAGAGACTGTGGAGAATGTTGTCCTGCTCATCAGATCACTGGAGGTGCCACCGCTCCTCGAACCTCATTACATCACTCCTCCCAAATCAGTACCATCACCCTCACACCCCACTGTAATGTCACATGTCAAAACTCTCTCCTTTACCCCCGGGAATTTATCTCGTCAGAGAGTCCCTGCTACCGCCACTCCTGCCCAACCTTGTCTGACGAAGACCAAAACTAGGCCTACGCTGCGACCACCTGCACCGATACCTCCAGTGTGTGGCTACACTCCTGCAGCTCATCCAGACCTGCAGCAACACTAAGGAGAAGGGAAAACAGCCATCCCTCCCCCTGACCCTTCTGCGGGTTAGTTCACGTCCTAGTTCCCGGGGGAAAATCCTACTCTGATTATGGGTTGGGGGGGGGGAGACAGTACCTGCTTAAGTCTGCGTCCCGTGGGGAGAAGAAGGCTCTCCTGAACTCCACCTTCAGGTAAGACTCGATGACATACTCTCTGATGTCACCGCCGCGACCACCCCCTCTCCCAGCGAGCAGTAGGTGTCAAGATTTCCAGCGCTTCATCACAGTGCGTCAAGATTTCTGGTGCCCTACGTTACATCACATTTCTTCTAACGACACTTTTGTTTGACATGTAATTTTTATATCCTGCAATTTATGCATACCATCATGTCTAAATCATAATTTCACTCTTTACTGACCCTTAAACTCGCCTACAGCTTTTTTTATATGCTGTGTTTGTGTGTATTCACATATAAGTGTGTGTATACATATGTATGTATGTGTGTATATATACACACACAAACATTATATATATATATATATATATATATATATATATACACATACATATACATACATACACACACACATGCAAAAACCAGCTGTATTTGATGAAATTTCCAGTATTATTCATTGATATTTTCTACATTAAAAAAAAAGGGATTCTTTTGTGGTTTATATACATACGTATATAAAATTTTAATTTCATTACCTACCTCATAGCAACTTTTTATATGACTTATCCTGGTCCTGTTGGGTAGTTATACATGAGTTAGTACATAGTCATTGGTAAGTTCTAAAAAATTAAAATTTCACTATGCAAAAAACTACACAATGTCAAATAATTTTATTGCATGAAAAAATATATATCTACACATTGACCAGAGCATGGTAGAGCAGTGGTAAAAGGCTCATATTGATGGGGACACTGATACGATCCCTGGCTCCGGCTGTTGCAGGCCCTGGCTGACTCTTACCCAGTCCTTCATATACCCATACCAAGGCCTTAGGCTGTTCATGGACACGTACAATTAAAAGTGATCAAATAAAATATTACGTAAAGTACTTTTAAAAATGATGAATTTTTTTTTTTCACAGCTAAGCAGCTTTAAAAAAACAAGATCTAGTATTGATGAAAAGGTCAATTTAGTGAGTCGAACATTTAGCACTTAAATTTCTAGTGCAATGGTACAGTACAAACATAATTTTAATTGAAAATGGTTGTATCAAGGTAGTCTAAGAATTTCTTAATACATTAGCTATAGGTAACTGTTGATGGAATATGGTGATGACAGACAACAATGATAGCAAAATACAGAGAAAAAAGGGATCTGTGAAATTAATTTCAATTTTTACAACGTAATTCTGTATGTTCAGAAATTACTCACACTACATATTGTGGTGGCACTATTCTCCTTCACACACATACCACGTGCTCGTTGTACCTACGCTGACCACGTGCTCGCACAAACGCGCCCTCTGATTCATCCGTCGTATATTGCTGGATTTGGTATGTCCTCGGCTAGCTGAAAGTTCAGTGATAGAGTTACGAGCTCTTACCTCAGTGTCGTGGGTACGAGAAGAGAAGAGCGAAAATCACCAAATACAAATATTGTTAGATGCACCCTGGGATTACTATTACCAGTAAATGATGAAAGTACAATTTAGTAGCACGATGTTTATTGAATACTCAGATTCAATCTACGTAACACAGTTACAAATCCCTGTACAACACACGCGGTGGGCTCTCACCTCAAAAACCAACTCTCAAGTTATACTGTAAAAAAATATAAATATCTAAATTCG
>PNEQ01121746.1:26840-37168 GCA_003012365.1 Medauroidea extradentata | reverse complement strand
ATATTTCTTTTACAAACAGAAAGTTTTCCTAGGCACCATTCAAAAGTACTACTTACACAGTTTCATTTAAGAGTAAGATCAACTACGTCACTTTATTTTTACGTGCGTGGTCGTTAAAACGCCGTGCCTCTGCAAATACTTACAAATGCTAACTTTAAAATTTTTTTTGGGCTTATTTAATAACTGTGCTATTTTATGTTTGTGTCTAAATGTGTTATGACAGTCATATTATGTGTAGAAAAATATAAAACCCGTCTACTTTAATTAACAACAACACAATTGCTCGTCAAAAACTTAAATAATTTCCCGGCAGGTAGTCTACCGCGCCCTTAAGCGGTGACCATATAATTGTATTGGTGGAAAATTCTGCAACTAAGTTCAATGCAGGTCGCAATTTGAGTTTCACATACATCCGGTTAGTACGTTTTGAATTACGGAACTCTGATAAGGTCGTTTTTACCCGTGTTTGGAGGGCTTAAAAACAGTATTTTTAATGAGCGTGGCGTCTTAACAATGAGGTTCCGACCTTTTCTGAAGTTAGTTTTCTTTTCGTACGTTGACCCAATAGGCACACGTGGAATATTTTCGTAGAAAAAACCTATTTACGAACAAACTGCAACGCATTTGTAGCGTTGGGTAGTCGGCCGCCTTAAGGGAACCGCCTACCCCACGCTTCAAATGCGTTGCAGTGTATTCGTAACAGGTTTCTCCTACGAAAGTATTCCACGTGTGCCCTCTGTGCCAACGCACGGAAAGAAAAACTTCAGACAAGGTCGGAACCTTACTGATACATTTTGCTCATTAAGAACACTGTTTCTAAGCCCTTCAATTTAGCTATAAACGGCATTTTTAGGCTGCCGTACTTCGAAATATACTAACCTGATGTATGTGAAACTCAGGTTTCTACCTGAACTAAACTTATTTTCTCACATACCACCAATTAAATTGTACTGTCTATACGGTCACCAATTAGTTACTACAACATATTGCACACCTAATTTGACTTGGCTTAACATATACAATTTTTGTTTGTAAAATTTTTGACAGTATTTATAAGGCAGCTTCCCCTCCCTACGTCGACCAGGACAGCAGGATATCCGCGCCTGGTTCACACGGGCGGGGGCAGTTGTTACCTTTCGTATAACTACCTTTTTTAGGTAGGCTGTTTGTAATTTATTTATGTATTGTACGTTGTATCTGTCCAGCTGTACTTAGGTGTTTGGTATCTATGTCTTTTTTGTCTGTCTTGTTCACGTTTGTCTGGCCCTTGTAGTAAATTTTCCGGTTGTAGCGTTAAGGCATTTTGTTATTGCTACAATCGTATAATTTGTTAAATAAATAAATAGTAAAAACTGTTCGGCGGGAAGCTTGCATGCTTGTTCAGCGCTTAGTTCGCTGATGCGGTGCGGCATATTATGCGCGCATCAAGGTCGGCCTTATAGCTCCGTCACTTATGAGCCTCAAACGTGCAGGTAGGCAGCGCCTTTAAAGGTTGAGATAGATGCTAAATTTTATTTATTGGTTTTCTGCAATAACTTCTGTTTTAAAATATTTTTGGTAAATGTGGCAATGTTGAGGCATAGAAAATATTTGTGATGAATTTTGGATATCATAGTAGTGTTGTGTGTTCATCTTATAATGGACTTGTAATCATTATTGAAAGTTTAACTGCAATTTCCATGCAATAATTCTGCATGAGAGCATGACACATTAATGAAAGATTCCGTTATTATTTTACGTCAAGCAGTTTATAAAGACTATATCGCACGGCTTGTAAAAGAGACAATTTTTCATCATACAACGTGAATAAATGTTAAGCCTCGAAATTTTAAGTACGCAGAAAATTAGCTAACACTCCTTCGTAAGGGCACCCCCTACCCGCGCGTGAGAGGCTCAAAAGCGACGGAGTAGTAAGGTCGACCTTGAAGCGCGGCTCAAATGTCGCGTCGCCTCAACGATCCAAGCGCTGAACTAGCGTGCAAGGTTCCCGCCGAACGGTTTTTACTATGGGACAATAAGCGGTGACCATACAATTTTATTGGTGGAAAGTCTGCAACTAAGTTCCGTGCAGGTCACAATCTGAGTTTCACATACATCCGGTTAGTACATTTTGAAGTACGGAAGTCTGAATAGACCGTTTGTAGCCATGTTAGAGGGCTTAGAAACAGTGTTCTTAATAAGCCTGTTGTCTTAACAATGAGGTTCCGACCTTGTCTGAAGTTTGTTCTCTTTTCGTACGTTGACACAATGAGCACACACAGAATATTTTTGTAGAAAAAACCTGTTGAAGAACACGCTGCAACGTATTTGAAGAGTGGGCTAGGCGGAGCCTGGCCAGGCCGCTGAACGACGTTCTGAGCTTCGGTCGACTCTAATTCTTTGCCAGATTTATGGCCGCGGCCTTCTACTGAAGACGGCTATGCAAGACCCCTATTTCCGAAATTCGCGATGTACCTGTTTGTTTCTTATAATCGCTACTGAAGTATACGGACTTCCGCACTAGAAATAGCACCAGTTTAAACATTCTTACATCACGTCAAACGTCGCCACATTTCTCACTGTCGCCGAGAAGACCTGAAAAGTCGTTGACGAGATCATCGAGATTGACAGGTCGGACAGCGATGACTGACGGTGGTTGTCAAAGACGACTGTTAGTGATTTGCAGTACTTCGTAAAGCCTTTGGAGAGAACCCTTTATAACGTGCGCTTCTGAGAACAGAGTCGGAAGGCCAAGTGAAGACTGTGGGTTCCCAGGAAGTGACTATACATCACCACACAATAGCAAAGATTTGAAGAATCCAGTTATTGTAATATTTGATGTCCGTTATTGGTCTGCAGACAACTACGTTGTGTCAGACGTATATGACCCAATCATACATGTCACAAGAAAATTCAGCGTTTTCAAGGGTTTCATTAGAGATGATAGTTTATCGCGGGAAAACTTGGACTGTTTGCTACATTTAAACGTACGTTCAGTCTACCATAAGATTACCAGCTTTCGCATGTCCGTGGAGCTGTTACCAAATTTACGGAGCCTATAAAAATCTTGCTGTTTTTAATATTCTGTGTCTGTTATTGGTCTGTATAGAGTGCTACCAAGTTTCATACGTGTATCGCCAAATTATAAATGTGGCAAGAGAACACAGTGTTTTCAAGGGCATGTTGGCACAAAAAATTTTCACGATATACCATAATCTCTAGCAATCATCTCTACGATAAGGTAACAGAGTAAATCAAAGAGATCTGCCAAACTATCTTAAATAAATTGTTGAGAATTTTTCACACTGTTCCGGTGATGTTCGCAAACTTCAAAAAAGAAGAAAAAAATTAACGCGTGTCTTTCACGAGCGTGTGTACGCTGACATCTCTCTAGAATAATTATGGATAGTGAAGTTTGGTTTTATGTCTATGTTCAAGAAACCAGCAAGACCACAGACGACATGCGTCTTAATTCAACAGTGTTACGCATAAACCCACCATGCGCAAATTGTTACTTAGGTGCAAAATGTTTTGTAGCTTTCAAACAGTATTTCAAAAAATATTTTAATCACATATCCTGTTGATTTAAATATTGCCTTTACAGGACTACAATAATATTTGCAAGACTGTTTAAAATGTGACGGCGGTGCGTTCACACGAGTGTACAGTTCTCGGCGAATTGTGCCCTTCCTGCCCACAACCCTCGAGCCGCCACTGCGCCGTCCACTTTTTCTATACGAAAGGCTAGACGTTAGAAAACCATAGGAAATTCTATACAAATGCAACTGGATTATCTATACCAGCACGACAGTAGGACAGTCTACCAATTGCGCTATGAAACAAGAGTGTCGATTAAAATTTTCCCGTTTTGTAGGCTATGCGTTTAAGCGAAATGACAGGCCCAATTCCAGACTACCTGCGAAAATGTCTGGAAATAATTACAGATGAAATTGCACCTCTTGCCCAATTTTAAATCTAGTATTGCCCAATGAAATAGTTCACAGTTTCTTCAGTAATTTGTAAGAGCATGAAGGTACATAACATGTATTTGTGCTTCTAACAAACTTTTCGCTGCTGTTCATCTGACCGAAACTAACATACTACAGGAAAACCCCAGAATACCGAACTCTTAGATAGTTAATGTGAGTTATATAGAAATATCCCACCTTTTAGTGTATTTAGAAGGGTACTTTAGAAACCAATTTAACAAATTTGTAGTATTCGTATTCCCACTTGGGAGGAGCGAAGTGACGTAGCAATGCTGAAGCTTGTATTGCGAGTTTGTGATAAATCGATGAACCAGGCTAAGGTTAAAGGCGGATTCACAGTCACACTAAAACGAACCTACGAACACACTCACGCAGGTTAAGTATTAGAGATTGGATTCCCAACAACATTTAATACATACATGCGCGGATATTGGTTATGTCACAACAAAATTTGCGTAATGGATGGCCGTACTTTACTTAAATTTCTCCAAGAGAATTAAATAATTTATAACCACGAGATAAAAGACTCCGCAATATAAATTAATATTTAATTGATTCTTACGTTTACACGTGCAGCATTCACAACCACCACTTAGCGTACGTACGTACGAAGTAGAAAGTTGATCAACTACGTACGTATTCATGCTTGCGAGGATGTGGATGCTAGCATGCACATTCGGGGTTTATACTCTTACACGTACGTACCACGAGTACGTGAATGAGCTTAATCCTTCTACAGGTTAGGATGCTTAGTACTGTCAGTTCGGCAAGGTACAATTTGCAAGGATAGTTGGGCTGGTGAATGTACTGTACCTGCTGCGGAGGTCGCATTTAGACAAATATTTAACAGGTTTAAAAAAATGTACGCATCTTAAAATTCTGAACAGCTTATAACCATTAACATTATTATAGGCGTTCACAACAACCATGTTGATCGACAAAGCCTGGTTCATGTGACTGATATAACCCACCCTACTTCAGCGGGTGAGTCTTCGAAAACGCCCCAGGTCGGACCGTGTAGAGTTAAATTACTACTGCAGTCGTTTGAAATGTAATCCAAATTAGCATTTCTAAAGGTCAACAAGAACATTTCTAGAGGTACGAAAATTTGGCAAATACATTCCAGGTCAGGTTGAACGCCAACTATGTATACTTCATTGTCATGTCTGCGGCTTGCTGGCGGCTGTCACGAAAAAACCTTCGACTACTGTAAGCCAGTAGTAGCCTAAATAAGGAAATAATGCGAAGTGCTATCGCTTGCTATCTGCTTGTATGGTTATAAGTCAATAGATAATCGATTGTGGCCAGTGGGTGTATAGGACTGACAAGTCTAGGCTGCTACCAGATGAATCCGCGAAATTTACGTACCTCTAAGAATTACACTAACTGACTTTATACGTTTGAACTCTTCCTGCCTAACCTCTAGTGGTCGAGCAACTTGGTCCTGCTACCGAGAATACATAGGTAAAGGGGTTTACATGCTTAAAATCGTAAGCATTTAAATTTTAGCAATAAGCCTTAGAATTGTTTTTATCACACTTACTTGACCCGAAGCATACTGTTACGTGCTGCCCTGGCCATAAGCATAGTGCATAATCCTGGGGGACAGCCTGAGTCGACCAGTGATGTCATGGTTTTTCGCAGCTATGTCGAAACTCCCGAGAAACGTCATTGGTATTCCCCGATGACGTCAATGCGTATACGTGACTACCAATAGGCACGAGCGAGGTAATGTCTAATTTTAGACCTCTGGAATCATGTTACATCACCGATTGACGTCAATAAAGGGGCCGTATAAATGCCTTGGAACTGCACAATATGAGCCAGCCTGAAGTCTGAAGATCAGTATGAGTTTGTAGTCAGCGAGTATGAAGTGAGAACCGAGAGTGGTGTGAGGCAGCACCCTTAGGGGTGGCGTTGCCACTGGGGCGGCGATGGGCGTCGTGAGAAGTGACTGGCCGAGAGGAGACACTGACGGTGGCGCAGAGATGACAAGGACCCAGCGCCTTGGGAGCGGTATCACGACGGCGTCGAGGCTGAGTAACGTCAGCGTCCGGCAGAAGGGAAAGACAACATTTGGGGTGTTGTGTCGACGACAGCAATGAAGAAGGTGTCGGCATGCTACAGAAAGGTGGTGAGCTGTGGAGAACAACCCTGGAGGTGTCGCATCGACGAGAGCAGTCACTGGCAACTTAGGAGAATTCGCTATTGGTCGTGCTAGAGGAAGGTGCTATGCTCGTGGAGAGAGACTAGTGAAGACATCTTGGTGACGTCAGAGTCTACTGCGAGGCAGCAGACACATACCTTCGGAACAGTATTGGGCGATACTGTTGCTGCGGGTCAAATGACAACAAGGAGGTACGCGATGGGGTCGAACCGAAGACCTCAAGAGTGAAGACAGTGGTGCACTCGGGATGCTGTGCAGCACATGGTGAGCCATCACCACTTCGGACTGTTAAGGTTGTACATTGACACTATTATATATATTGTTGATTGGGCATTTCACTGAACTTTTATTGTGATTTGTACAGTAGTCTTTAATTAATTGATGGCAAACATTTTTGTGCTTTAATTGTCTAAGTTAATTAAAGTTTTTGTGACACAGTAGTAATTCTGTGCATAATTAAGGGTGTTGTGAAAGTTAGCAAATTACGCATTTAATGAATTTATGATTAATTTTTTAGCCGAAATAGTATAATTCGTTGCTTAGAAAATAATAGCGATTACAGTAAAAATAATTTTAAACAAAACTGCCAAACATATTTTTACTATCCGCTCTCGCTTAAGCTTAAAAAAATTATGATCAAAAAACCGTTGAAACTATGGAGCATGGCCTTAAGTATGCTTCTTTCTTCTTAGGATTTTAATAGTGTAAACCGCTTAACTGTGGCAGCAGTGGTAGTTTGACTTCTGCATTTGTAGTTATTCTGTGCCCAGGACATTATCAGTGCATGGCGTGCCTGCATGTCTGCTTCTCCGACCCTCCCTCTAGCCTCTAACGACCCTCGTGCCCGCATATACGAGTAGATGCCACGTCGCGATAGCTCGTCTACTCCCTACATGTCACAACCTGTGCTCCTGGACTGACTGCGTGTCTCCACAAGTCGCCATCAATCTCGATATTTAACTACACTGAATCCTGCCTTTATCTCCGAGTAGTATGACAGACATTAACTTATATTATGGTTGGGATGGAAATGACTAAAGACGATAGAAATGTATTAAGTTGAAATTGATAGTACAAGGCAATGCACGCTTTCATTTTCCAACGCATTCGGATCACAGTTGAAGCGAAATAGGTATCGACAGTTCGAGCATAAAGACGTATGCGTAAATTAAGAAAGGTATATCGAAGTTGGGACGGATAGAACTGAAGTAGTTTTGATTGTAATGTAGTTTTTTATCAGGCAGTATGCGCAACTAAAATCTGACTGACTACAACCAAGCACCTGCTTCTTGGAGCACGCAAATTTTGTTAATTTAAGTCTATTTAAAAAAAATCTCTTAAACTACTCATCCTTTGACGAAAAGGCTGAAATTGTCCCTTATTATGATACAAATAGAACCTTACTAATCGTATTATGCTTTTAATACAGCACACTTAGATAGTAGAAAAATGCATTGTCAGGACAGTATGCATTCCAAAATTCACATAAAATCATTTGCACTGTTGTAGCATACGGTCTGAAATAATGATTTTCGTTATGAAATTGTAACATTACTACTGTACAAGAAAACCAAATTATATGTCTTCACTACTTCCTTTATTCAGCCAATTTAATTAATCTAATATTCAAAATTTAGCTTTTAACTGCTTACCAGTCATATCTAGAGATGGTAAATTTTCGCGAATTCTATAACCTGCATGTTAGAATAAAATATTCTATGCATATTCAAGCCCTGTCTATTCGTTCATTGTCTACTGTTCCACTGAGTATCAGCTAGTGGACAAATGGTTAGGATTTTAGTATGTATTGGATATTTTATTTTAGCATGCAGGTCATCGAATTCGCAAAATTTCACCATCTCTAGTGCCGTGCCCTGTGTTGGTCAAATGTATAAGCGTAAATACAAAATTTAAGTTACAACAAAAATATTGTGAATTAACGATGGTTAGAGATGATGGTAAATCGCGAAAGTATGTTGTGCCAGCATACCCTTGAAAACGCTGTAGTTTCCTGCAGCAAGTGTGATTGGGTGATGTACGTCTGATAGAGCGTAGCTGTCTGCCAACCAACAACAGGCATCAGTCGAGCCCTGAAAAATTCGCGGGTTCACTGACCAGAAGGCTAGCCTCCAAGAATGTATGTTTTCTCAAGCAGACAGCAGCTGCTCATTAGCTTCTCGCTTCCACAGTCAAATGGGCTTGTGATTTGTTACATTTTTGTTATTGGCTCAGCGACTTACAGACGGTGTCAAATAAGTCGAGGGCCAATCGCGAAAGTGACACGAACGTACAGTTTCTGGAATTCTAGCTTGTGTCGGAAAGAAAACACGAATTTTTCAGGGCCATGATATTAAAGGGCCCGCCTCGTTGCCATAAAATCACACTGCAGCGTGTTTGAAGAAAAAGTTTTACACCGAAACCAATACACGTGTGTTCACGCCGTTTCTCTACGAAAAGAACACACACTTCAGACGACTGCCCTTAAGTACTTTCAAGACAACACACGTATTAGAAATCCCCTTTTAGGGCACGTCAAAATAGGTTAAAACGGGGTTTTCAGACTGCTATAGTGGAAAATATACTAGCCGAATACATGTGAAACCAAAGAAGGGTAGAGCATTGGACTTCAGTAAAGTCATTTCGTAAATAAAACAATAGGGTCACCACGTAAAGTCCCACAGGAAATTTGTTTTTTCTCGAAGCGTAGAGGCGACGCACCGTTGTATGGCCCATACGACGTCGCCCTTAGCACCATACGTCACTCACACAAACACATGTGTCACGAGGCGGGCCCCTTAAGCAGGATTGATATTGGCTCAGTCAAATAGGGAAACAGCTCCACATACAAGAGAAAGCCAGTAACAACCTGATAAGTTAAACGTGTGTTGAAATCCAGCAAACAGTCAAGTTTTCCCGCGATAAACCGTCATCTCTTATGATGATCTTGGATGTTCTGTCTTACGGGCGCCACCTACCGTGAATTGTTTATCGCCTTACAGGCTGAGAAGCGACGAAGCAATATGTGCGACCTTGATACGCACTTTAAATGCCGCATTGCCCCAACGAGCCAGCAAGAATTCAACTAGCGTGCAAAATTCCCGCCGATCCATTTTTACTACGGAGCTTTAAGAGGCAATGGCATAATGTCATTTGTGGAAAGTGTATAGGCGGTTCGGGGTAAAGTGGTCACTCAAAAAAGCTCTGATAAAGTTCTATTTTCAGCCAATTCGTATCTTTCCGCGCGTAACGGCAAACGGAGGGAAATGTTTAACCTCTCTAGACACGTCGCTTGATTATTGCGCGTGTAAGATAAATGGTACAGTTGGTAGAAAAGTATATAGTTTGATAAAAAAAGTTTTTAAATTATAAAAAAAAGTATGTCGATTTCGGTTGATTTTGTTTAAGTATTGATATATTTAAATACAAAAATACACGGAACTAAATTGCGTAATTTTGTTGCCAACCATACAAGCAGCAAAGCAACTAAAGTTTATGTTGAATTATACAAAGTGACGGCTACTGATATTTTTGAAATTTCAATATTGTTGCGTGCCATGTTCCTGGAGGCCAGTGGTCGGCGGCTGTTTCGTAACACCTTGAAGGCTGGCCGATGATTCAAAGCCCGGGTGGCTCATAGTGGGAAAACCGCCGAACCTACGTCATAGATACCTGTCCCAACTGCGTCTTAACCCTTCGAGGGCGGCCGACGTGACAGCCAGCACATCCGAAACATGATGAAATATCTATTTTTAGACCCCTGTAATGCGGGGAATAACCGACTGTCTGGGCTAGTATAAAATCACAGAATCGGCACATTTGAGGAGAGTTCGCTATTGGAAGTGCTAGAGGAAGGTGCTACGCCTGTGAGAGAGACTGGTGAAGACATCTTGGTGACGTCAAAGTCTACTGTGAGGCGGAGGGCGGCTACCTGCGGAGCAGTGTTGGCGATACAAGAGGACTGCTGCGGCGGGCTGACAGGCGAAGAGGAGGTGCTCGACGGGAGTCGAACAGAAGACCTCAAGAGTGAAGACAGCGGTGCACTCGGGGTGCTGCACAGCACATGGTGAGCCATCACCACTTCGGACTGATAAGGTTGTACATTGTAATTATTAGAAATACTGTTGATTGGATATATGACTGAATTTTATTGTGATTTATAGTGTTTAATTAATTGATGGTAGACTTTTCTTGTG